>UCOM01000944.1:0-55383 GCA_900474385.1 Ormyrus pomaceus
CAGCGCCGCTTGCAATTATTATCAATAACCTCGATAACTCGACTCTCTGACCCATCGCTCGCGGCCCTTCAGCGAAGGCTAATTCAATCGGCCGTTTGCGAAATTGAATTGCACGCACACGCGTACCACACCGACGCCGCGGGAGAGGTGAACGCTCGATCGAGACCTTTTCCCGGGGCAAAAGACTCGTCAAACTTGCAGCGCGCCGCCGCAGATTAATGAGCGAGGATGCGGAGAGAGAGAGAGAGCTTTGGTTGAGCGGGGATCGAGCTCTGCGCGCCGGTTATTGGGGTTTGCTGCGCGGTTTTGGGGGATTTCGGGGTCGGGCGAGGCGGGAGGCGATTAATTTTTGGTTTAGCGGCGAATGCCTGCTTCGCGAGCGGCTTGAGATAACTGGGTAAATTGTTTGTAAAGGTTGTTATTTGTATTGTGGCGATGCTAATTCCGAAACTGCGGCGTTTGTTCCGTTCCAGATTTTCATTCATATTTTTAAAACTATCTTTCATTCTATTCTATGTACAATACTTGTATTCTGCACATAAATGTCCAGTGTATTTTATGTGATCGGCGGCGGCGTGTATTTATGTTTGCCGGTCTCGAGAGTGAGAAACGCACTGCTATTAAAAAGTTGGTCACGTACGATTTTCATGCCTTGAATGCCTATTAAATACACATGTCAATGAAAATGAAATGAATTCTTTCTATTACGCAAGTCAGTACAGTTTGAATTTCTTTTTTTCTTTCTCAAAGCTAATGCACAATACTTTCTATCGACGTAAACAGAATAAAAGTATGTAAAACGACTGCTGCCTGTGAACATTCGAGAATCGAGCACAACGCGGTTTATATGTTTAATCGCAGCTTTTATATAATAAAACAATAAAACAATCCTAAAACAACCTTCCCCCTTCCTCCCCAAAACGCCCAGCCTCCGAGCCACCCCAGCACCGACGGAGCGTTCTCCCGCCCGACCAGTTTCGGCCCTCTTCTACTTGCCGGGTGGCGCGTCGCGCGCGGCGATAAAATCGCGAGACGTGCCTCGACTTCCTCTCGCGGTCCCGCGGATTAGCGGCGCTTTTCCCGCGAATCGGCCGCCCCGGCTGACGTTGGGACGGAGTCGCTGCTTCCTCGAAGCCGCTGATTAGCTGCGGAGGTGATGAGCCGAGGTTGGGGTCGGGTTCCGAGCGGAGGTCGAATTAAAGTTTAATTTGGAATGACAGCAATTAAAAATCTTTATTTGTTTATTCTACTCTCGTATTTTTATGTAAAAGAGGTATATTAAAGTTGGAATAAAGTTTGTGGCCCGAAGTTGAGATACTCTACTTGTCGGTGTTAATCATTACGAATAACCCTTTTTTCAGAAATTTGAATTTTTTAAATCTTTTAATTTGACGCGCAGAAAATTATTGATAATTACGTCATATTTTATTTAGCTGCTTTAAAATTTCGTTATTAAATAACCATTAGTCGGCGAGGTAACGGTTAAACTTTCTGCAATCTAAA
Source organism: Ormyrus pomaceus (assembly GCA_900474385.1). NCBI lineage: Eukaryota > Metazoa > Arthropoda > Insecta > Hymenoptera > Ormyridae > Ormyrus > Ormyrus pomaceus. Next base: position 1,504 of record UCOM01000944.1, read on the forward strand.
GCCGTAAAGTATCCTTTAATCTAAGAATCAAAAGTAAATATTTCCTCTTGGAAGCTACGCAAAAGCAACTGCGTAATTAGAGCTTGAGCAAGACTATTAGCTATTTACAATTGCCATTAACACATATTTTAACTAATTAATTACTTAAGCGGCGATTAAGCACACTTAATACAATCTTGTTTGTTAACAAAATTACGAAAACTACCGTCTATCTTCCTCGTTGATTAATGCAAACTAAAATCGCACTATTATTATAACACTCCGAGACGCGCGGCGCTTCTGTGCTTCGGCAGCTGCGACGTTTAAGAAGAAGAGAGAAAAAAAATCATTATGAATATTTATCGCTTACACAACGGCCGCGTAAACGTTTAATAAACGCGGCTCGAAACAGGATAAAAAGCGCAACACAACAGCGGCCGAGCATCGCCTATTTATAAATAGGCTCTCTCTCGCGGCGGCGCAAACAATATTACACTCGAAGGTAGGCAATAAGTATATAAATTTACCCCTCCCCCCGCGCAGCTCTTCCGACACAAAAGTCGCGGCTCGTGTATCTCGGTGATTGATCTCGACACTTTCGCTCGGCGCTAAAAGATGTCAGGCTCGAGATTAGTCGGCTTTTTCTCCCTCCCCCCCTCTCTCTCTGTACGCCTCGATACGTTGAAATATATTCCGCGAGTCCATTAATATAAACGACTGACGCAATTTCGCGGCTCGCTCGCGGAGCGAAAGTCTTTTCCAATAAGATCATCAACCGAAATTTTTCACTCGCCGCGCGACGAGAGCGAGCGACGAACGGAGCGCGTAAGTGATGCGCGGACATATTTTACGCGCATATATACATGTGCCGGAGCTCGCGCGCGAGGATATTAATATTTGAGCCGGCGCTTCTTCCTTTTTTTGGGAACGAGGCGTAAGCGATGGGGTTAATCAATAACGAGTTTAGAGTTTGTCGGCGCAAAAGGAGGAATAAGCTCAAGGTTTCGCGGGACGAAATTCGCGAGGAGAGCGTTTTTTTTCGGGCGGATCCTTGGGACGTTCGATGTGCAATTATTTGCGGAATAATGAGTAAACGATGGATTTATTTTCGCTCGCGAGTTTTGAATTCAAAAAAACGCGTCCTTTGAAATTTAAAAAAGAAGAAAAGAAAAGAACTACTCGGCGGATTGCGTATTTATTAGGTAAATAGTTTATAACGATTGGCCGAACTGCGTCAGCGCTTAATTGAGACTCAATTTTATCAATTACCGATTGGAGTAATAAATTATATCGATCGAAGGCTGAACGCCGGAATTGAGAATACATATTGCGAATAGTTACCGAATCATCTTTATTAATGGCCATCAGGAGCCGCGTATTTGGCGAATCTGCGCAAACATTTTAAGAGGAGGCTGTTTGCTTAGATGAATCCTGGCTTGTTAGAGATATGTTTCTAGGTCACTTTAAAAGGTCCGCCGCTCCGGAGTTTAAAATAAATTATGCGCTCGGTAGTTACAACTTGGAGTATGTACATTCGAACGCGCGATTTCGCAATACGTCGCTGAATTCGGCGTTTACTCGTTTTGTGAAATCTCCGTTTAAACCGGTCAAAGTCACGCCGATCGAACGGACGAGCGATAGACTTTGAGCGTCGAGATTGCCGCTCAAAAATTATGTTAATTCAAACGTTAAATCATGACAATGGAAGTTTAGAAAGAATGTGTATACAAGCATTGAATTACAGTCTTGAGGAGTCAACGAACTAAAAACGCTCGCAAGGTGAACGTACGAATTACTACTTCTAATATCTCCCGAAAAATGTCCGCGGAATACATCACAGTTCGCTAAAACTCTCTCGGGGAACTCCATCATTTTTAATACCCGCCTGGCGAGCGTAACTCATCCGCCTCAAGATTCACGAGGAAAGATCGTCACTCCTCCCGCCCCAATCCAGCCGATTATGTCCCCGGGTCGACGACAATATCGCCTCGACACGGGGCGTTTGTCAGGTGGGCCGCGTGATCGAGTGCCTCGTGCTCGCGTCAAGTGCAGGAGGCCTTTCCCGGCGGATTTGCATTATTGTCGCGCGCCGCGCGCGACCCCTTTGTGCCCCGCGACACTCGCTCTTCCCCTCCTCCCCCGCGCGCGCTTCTTTGTTTTGGCAGCCGCGCCGCGCGTGCGGCCTCGAGTGCGAGTCTGCTGATGATGAACGCCCGGTTCGGCTGCTCTCGGACCTCTCTCTCTCTCGAGCTGGATGGACGTGTTTTCGGGGGGTGCGGGGAAATAACGCGGCGGGCAGTTTGTTTGCTGAGGGTGGGAAGTTTTTTTTTTTTATGAGGATGTTTGTTGCTGGTGGTGATTTTTTAAATTAATGTAAAGTTTGTTAGGAATTTTAAACCAGGCGTCTTTTTAAAAACAATTTAAAGTGATGATTAGGCTAAAAATTACTATACCTTTGAGTAAAGCGGAGAAAAACTTGCATCCTAAAAAATTACTGTAGTAATGTATACTAAAATTTAATACAACTATATAAATTTTGACTACAATTTTATTAAATTTTAGTATATTAGTATTATAGTATTTTTTTAGAATAATGCAAGTTTGTCTCCTCTTTACTTAAAAGTATAGCAATTTTTAGGTATAACGTTTCTTTCAGCGTAGTGCAGATTATAATTTTACATCTAAGTGATGTGTTATTTATCAAAAATTATCGTACGCATCAAATACATTAAAAGTACATATTTTTTGGGTTCATAACCACCGCGAAAAATCAGTCCGAAATATTCCACCATCGAAGCCGCTCAAATCCAAATCCATCTCTCAGCTCTCGCATCCCAACCGTTTCCCACATCATCCGATTCACCTCGCTCTGCCCTCTTAAATTACCTCGGGCAACACCTGCCCGAACTTTTTCCCCCCTCCTCCTCCTCCTCCTCGATCGCCCACGCGGCAAAATCCCCGCGCGAAGACAGACGGACGACTCGCGCGTTCCCAGATGACCCGGCGAGATTAACCTCTCAAAAGGGAAGGAGAAGTGGGACGAGAGACTCCTCGTTTGCATACACACTCCCTCTTCGAAATCCAGCCCCCCGCGATCTCGCCGATGTTTCGCCTCGCGCGCGCACTTTCGATTTACGGCCGCGCCTTTCGAGCCGTTCGTATCCGGAGCTTTTCTGAATTTTCCGGAGCGCGACACTGGGCGCGCGCCGCGCTTGAATGAGGCGAGATTAATTTACGACGCGGCTCGGGTATAAAGAGCAGTGCAAGTGATTCTCTCCGCGGCCGCGCGCCTCTCCGCTCCTTTTTCTCGGGTCGGGAGACGAGGAAGCTTCGGTAAGCTGAATGAATCGTGATTTATCGGGTTTAAATTTACTTATTTATTGAGGAAATTGTGTTGTTAATGCCGCCGCCGCGGACTCGGGGGATGGATAGTCGACATTTTTAGCGCGCCTTCTTTGCCCGCCGCGGAGTATTAACCTCGAGATCGAGCTTCAGGTGGATCGCTTTCGTTAAAAAAAATGGGTATTTTCAATTTTCTTCATAGAAATTAAGATTTATTCCAGCGGGAAAGAGATTAAAACGCGTCGGAGCCTCGCATTAATCACGAATAATATATATTTATATATATATTTATTCAATCCGTAGTGCCTTCTTCTAAATTTTCACCGTGGCTCCTTCCGTCCTCCCGCGGAATTCTCGCCTCCTCGGCAGAGGTATACAAAGACCGCAGTCCGGCGCTTCAGAAAGGTGGAAGCTCGCGATAAATACTCGCGTGTGGCGCCAATAGCGGGGCGCGCTCCGGCTCTTTACGGTAAAGATCGAGCGGGGCTCTAAAGTTTCGCAGCGGGCAACGGCTCTCTCTTTCTCTCTCTCTCTCTCTTCGGCACTCGAAGGAGACCAGATCGCAGATAAGCGCCAGGATCTACAGCCCGAGCCGAACGGTAAACAGCGCCGAGGGATCTTCTTCCCTCCCCCCCTCTTTCCGTACGGCGGAGGACCTGCGAAAATTCAGCCTTGAGAATATTATGCCTTTGCGTCGGACAGATTTGTCGGATTTTTTGGGAAGGAATCCGGCGAATTTCTGGACAGGCGGATGTTGTGAGATCTGGCTCGAAGATGTAGAAGAAGAAAAAGTCCGGTTTGAATTTTTGTATACGAATGAAATCCGTCGGAGCAAAGTCGAAAAAGCCATATAATGATGCAGGAAAATATTGACAACATGTCGACTAGCACATTTCGTTGGACGTGTATCGGATAGTCGAAGGTGCCGTTACGACGAAAACGTAGACCGATAAGCGGCCCAAAGGTGACTTATAGCTTATTTGTTATTTTTACGCTGCACAGTCCGGTTCAGTTTGAGGTTAGTCTCAGTTTCATTCAGTCGGCTCGAGGTGTAACTTCAAAGTATCGCGATCCATTGAGGAGTGGAAGGAGTTAAAATTATTTTACTCATTGCTTTGGCACAAAGTGGAACAACATAATAAACATGGTTGTGACTAGAAAATCTGTGAAACTCTTTCGCGAACACAAACTGACAAGAAAAGCTGCTCGGCTCGTTCGGAGAGTAGTGTCGAGTTTCGAGAAGGACATTCCAATAATGATCAAATATAAATCAGAGCCGCGATACAACTTGGAATACATTTTCACCTACTTAAACGACAGATTCTTTGACAATCTAATCAGTGGATTTCATTACGAATATTATCCTTCGATTAAATTCTACAGCTCGACGAATATAAACAACAGATGCGTAAAAATAAGCTACCCTCTGCATCGCCAGGAACTGAAGAAGCTCTGCTCGACGCTTCTGCGCGAAATGATTCGCATCTGGGTTATCTTGAAAAACTACGAAAAAGAGGAGGAGAGCGAAGCGTATCTGAGAAAGGCAAGGAAAATAAACAAGATGACGGAGGGCAGGTATGAAATTTTACCCGCTGCGAGCGAGTTAATCGAGCGGGATATTATTCGTTACTATTTCAAAATAAAGGAACGTAAAGGATTAGTTTATCAAAAAGTGAATAAGGACCTTGATTAAAAATTTAAAAACTTGAAAAGTCAACTGAATCTGTAATTATTTCTTTCATACTTCTTGTTTATATTGTGTTTTGCAACTGTTAACAATGCAATTATTTAAAAAAGTGTAGTGTCTAAAAATGCACATTAAAAAAAACAACGATTCAGAATAAACAACGATGCAGTAAACAATCGCCGCATTCTTTCCTCTCCCACGCATTTTACATTCGCACCAAACACCCTCATTACACCAGGAGTCCTCTCCCATAATCACTTCCGACCTCGAATAAAACGTAAATAATCCAGCTCGCGAACGCATTAAAACGGGCCCCGTCGAAAACTCGCCGCTTCTTTTCTCCCCGGCCTCTCGCACAAAGAGGCGGACGCGCGCATATTCTTACACGGTCCGCGGCGCGGCGATATCGGCTAATTGAATATATCGGCCGAGCGAGGCGCGCGCGAACGCACACGCGCGACGATGACCGCGGGAAATTATCGGCCGAGGAAGGGAGAGAGAGAGAGGGGGCTCTCCGTAAATTTCTGGCCACGGATATTGGGATGCCGGAGCAAGGCGAGCGTGAGGAGATAAGGAAAAATCGAGCTCGCGGGAACGGCGAAACGAGCGGTGGAGGGAATCGGCGGGGCGAAAGCAATGATGACGACGGGTTTCGGGGGGAGGATTTGGTAGGTGGTGCGGAAATGGTGAGTTTCTTTGGTTAATTTCAAGTGTGTTCTCCCGCTTGAACGCAACCTTTTTAGAGGCACAATTGGGATTCACTGAAAAATTTATTGTGTTTATTATTATGTCGTTATTAATTATTGAAAAATTTTATTATCCGTAGGACTGAATTTTAATTTTAATTATTGACACTGCAATAAAAATTTTAGTACTTTGTTTTATTAAAATTTAAGTTTTTACCATAATAAACGAATGCTTGTCTGTTTTATTATTAAATATTTTATTAATTCGTCTAATAATCAATAAAAATACAGTTTTAAAATCAAATCAAAATCAAAACTGTTAATTCAAAATAACTTAGTCATCACTTTCAACGACAAACGAAAGAAAGGGCCAAAAAAAGGCTTCGCAATTCAAATAAACCAGGCAATCAAACCAGTGCAGCAGACTTTATTCCTTTATCTGCAGATTCGAAAACAATGCTTTAATCTTTTCGCGGTGAATCTTGAGCATAATCAAAGACTTCACCGCGTAAGTGTCACATCCCATATCACTTTTCAAATTCTCTATAGCTGGTTTATTTTTAAAAACTGCCTCGGCAACTTCGGCCGCGGCTTTATTAACTTCCTCGTAGATCAATTCCATGCTTTTTACGTGACGGCTTAGAACAGAGACGTTGTATCTTACGATGAGAAATTGGTAGAAACTGCTGGTCACCATAACCGTTGAGATCATAACCACGAGCATTAATGCTAGAATTAAAAACATTACTTGTGCTGCTGGTTTCTTGGGCAATGTTAAGTATCTGCGGAATAGGTCCAGCTGTTCTTTGTAGCTTGTAAACTGCACTTGAAATTCGTTTTATTCTGTTGCTTCGAATATTTTCACCAACTTGATTTTAATGAACTTTTATAACTTTATTGCCACTTCACTGAAAGGTATCTGATTACTTAAACAAATGTAATTGACTTTTTGCTGAGATTAGAGTCTCAGCAAATTGGACGTAAATAAAATCTCTAGTCTATGATTCGTACTTTACAGACGTACTTCTAATTCTGAAATAAGACTAAACCCCCTGATTTTAACAACGTAACATAGAACTGTATGTAAACAAAGATTAGGGCATAATGGTCGGCTTATCATGAGACTCCCAACGATTCTAGAATAATCGAAACATACTTAATACTGCTCGTAATCTTATATTACAGTATGAATAAATTAGTGCAGATAATGAAATTACTATCAAGTACACCACTTTCATTAAAATTTGGATTGTTTCCTTTAAAAAACTACTGCATAAAGAAATTCTAAATATCAAGGAATTTGATAATTTCTTAAATGGATTTTTTATTATAAAAAAAATCCATAAATCAATCCATAAATAGAATAAAAAACACTGTATAATAATAAGCAATAAAAAAAAATTAAAAAATTTCAATCTTCTTCTAATCGACTCTCCTCTCCCCCAAATTCCAATCCAGCACCCAACCAAGTTCCGCTCCTCCTTTCCCTCCTCGAGAAAAGTCGAGAGTGAATTCGACAGGCGCCTCCTCGGTGCCGCCGCCGCTGCCCCCCTCGTTTTTCGCTCTCGGTGCTTATCGGCGCGTGGCAAAAAGTGCAAAGCGCATGACGCGCACCTCCGCGTTGGCGCCGACGCGCGTCAATTTCCCCCGGCTGCGGCGCGCACCGGCGCCTGTCTTAATGCGTCTCCCGGCGCGTATCAGCCCGGCGCGCGCGCGCGCGCGCGAATTTTCCATAATCCCGCTTTGATTGCCGAGGCATCTCCTCTCCCCCTCGCGTTCGCATTATCGCGCGCAAAGCGAATTTTCATGAGGCCTCCCTTTTTCGCGGCGGCTCTCTCTCTCTCTCTCTCTCGTCGGCGCGCGGTAATTGCCCCCGCGCGCGGAGGGGCGGCGCCGCTTTTTATCCTCTCCGCGCGGCGGCTCGCCGCGTGGAAATTAGCCCCCGGCGCGCGCAATTGTTTTAATGCCGCAGTTTTTCGAGCCGGTCGAGCGAGTGCATATGTGCGTGGAAGCGCGCGCGCGCGCTGGCTGCACATGTGCAAACATTTCAATTGCGCGCGCGCGCGCGGTAATAGGGAAATTAGGAGGCCGCGGCGGTGCGCTAAGTTTAATCTGATGAATATGCAAGGAGGATGAAAACAAATAAGTTATTGAATAATGCCGCGGGCTCGAGAGGGGAGAGGAAGTTAATTTTCTCGGGTGAAGGAGGAGGTGAAAGAAGCTAAATTTGGTTCTGGGGAGGCGGAATAATTGCGCGGAGGAACTTTTATGGTCAATTTTTTTTTAATTGAGTTAATTAATCCAGGAATTTTTGTACGAGCATTTTCCGACAACATTTTTTTACCGAGGACTGTAATTGTTATGAAAAATTGCTTTTGTACTCAAATACCAAGTTAAGAAGCCATTAACTTTTTTTTTTTCACATTTATCGCAACTTCGACGGAACCCACAAAGCTCGTTTAATAGTCAAGGTCGCAGCAAATCCAGAAACGAACGGGCGATAATAAAAATTTCGGTAATCATCTCGGCGAGCCCGAAGGTTTTCCGTCAATAACAACGGCGCTCCTCAAGACCGTCTAATAAATAGCCAATCAAGAAACTCATCCAGGAAGCGAAAGGCTCTCTCGGCCGATCAAAAGGACGGGCGCAATTATCCGAAATACTCGGAACGATTATTGACGGAGGGGACCTTCGAAAATTCCAGCGCTAATTGCGCCGCCGGCTGAATAATCCTCTCCTCTTTGCCATTGTGTGCGCTCTCGCGGAGAGAGAGAGAGAGAGAGCGACGCGAATTCCTGAGCGAGAGCCGCGCGGCGCTCTTACAGCGCTAAAATGTTACTGTTTTAGGGAGGAATTTTGTCGGCCGCGCCGAGGAATCGATGAATTTCGTGTTCGAGCCGCCGCGGGGAATCCGCGGGGAGATTTAAAGAGCCGCTTTGTTTCGAAAATCTTGCAAATCTTTTGGAGAGGCTGGTGGTGTTTGCGCGTTGGTTGCTGCGCGGGGAGGTGGAATTTTTTGCTACTAATTTATTTTCCTATTTCGAAATTCCTTTTGAGGAAGTAAAATTCAGTTTTCGCTCGAGAAGTTATACGCGATACGAGGAATTTTTCTTCGATTCGCGTACGGAAAGCTATTTTTTTTAGTTCTGACGCGAGGAATTTCTTTTGTTGCGAAGAAATTTCAATGACAGATAGCCATTTGTTGTATTGTATTACATAAATCCATTTTCGAAAAACTTCATAATTACTTTCCACCAGAATCGCACTATCAAGTACAAGATTAAAATCTCCCCGCAGCAAAACACTGTTTCTTATTCGACAACATCTCCATTCATATTCCATAATACCTTCAAAAGCCCTGAAATTACCGCTCCCTTATTACCAAACGCGCCGGCGAGCTTTTCCCGTCGAAAATCAGTTTCTCGGCGCTTCAGAAATTAATGGTATATATCGACCGATCTTAACGAAAGCAATTTTCGCTCGAACCCGACCGTCCGAACGCGGAGAAGAGGCGCCAAGAGACACGAGCCGCATACCGCGACGCGCTCCCATTACCAATTACCTCCACACTGCAGGGTTCATTAGGCGTCCGTCGAATTTTCGCCGAGCTGCCGCGATTCCTCCGCAATTTAGCCGAGCGGTGCTTTTGTTTTTGGCCGCGGAGCCTCGGCGGCGGTGCTTAGGCTGGATTTGAGGATGAAGGATATACGCCGAGGAAATTAGATTCGAGAAACCATCATGTTCCCCGAGCGGCTGAAGACGCCGAGGGGGGCAAAAAAGTGTGAATTTAATGCAGCGTTTATAAGGGTTCATTAGGCGAATGTTAATCTTCTTGTAAATTCCGGCGGGTTTGAGAGTACGATCTTCCGTTTATGAGTTTACGAACCGTTTGGCGGAGTGGGATTCGTCATTATTCTCGTTAATGGGTCTATTAAGAAGGTAATATAACGATTTTTTGATGGAAAAACCCGGGATACGGATTAGCCGCGAGCGTTATAAAGACGCTGACGAATATTGTTTGTTATTGCGCGCGTTTCATCGATTTCCGCTGAATTTTAATAAAGGAGCGAGTTTCTGTTTTTTTTTTATAAATAAATTTAAAAACGGAGATTAACTTTGATTCTTGCTAAAACGATAATTTTAAGTATTATTCAGAGATCTTATCCTCTAAGTAGTGCGGTATTATTCATGCAGTTTTCAGTAATTGCAAAATCTTACTTCTCCAAGTATAAAAGGAATTCAATTACTTAATATATGAATCATCGTTAAAAAAAAACGTACTGCTTTATTAACCAATCATCGCCATACAAAAATTGCAATTCCTTAATTTTCCACCTGCAAACTCAATTCCTCCTCTAAATACACCCAAAAAAGCAAGGATATCTACAACTAAAAAAATCCTCCCAAGGACCTTGAAAGCGCCGAAAACCGACTCATCCCGAATGATTGATGCGCCGCCAGCCGTTCGCACCTGCCAAAACAGCCGCATCAATCAGCCCGAGATTGCAGCTCGGTAGCAGAGAGAGAGAGACGCGAATCAGGGCTCTTGACACAATTACTCTCCGCGGCGGCCCCGAGTAAACAAGCCTCGAACGACTGCCTGCGCCTCTCCGAACGTCGGCGGCGATATCCTCTCTCTCTCTCTCCTGCAATGAGCGCGGAGGATAAAAAAAAAGGGGGCACCTCTCGGTAATGAGCGGATTTATCGGGATGCTGCGGATGTTCCGCGAAACGCCGGCAGCGATTACGTAGGCTCCTTATTATATCCTCGTCTCCTCGGGAGTCTCGGGCTTAATGAAGGAATTCGGAGGAGCCACTACCGGATAATGGACGCGTGCGTTTGTTCGACGAAAATTGGGGATTATAATTGGGAGTTTTTACTTTTTTTTTTTTTTAATTGCGGAGAAGAGGTTTTTTGGATGCTCGGCTGGGAAGTGTTTGTATGGTGCGGATGGTGAATTATTGTTGGTTTGGAGAAGGATTGGGGTTTGTTTTGAGAAATAAATGTAATTATAATATGTGCGGAATGTATGTTTGCGGAGTATTTCTATGATTTATGATAATATTAATAAATTCATATTTGAATTGGAAATAATTTTAAACAAACGCGGATACGTAATACATTTCGTAATTACGAATGTACCATTTAATTACATTTATAATTCATTTCTTTGCTTGTACAGTATTGCGTATTTGTTTAGTATACAATAGTATTCATTATGTACAGAGGGAAAGGAACAATAATGGGTATTATAACAATATATTCATACAATATATGCGAATAAATATAACATACTGTATTTGCAGTTTTCGTAATAAAATATTTTTTAAATCCAAGGACCTAATATGTAATTTTCATTCAAAACAAAGCAAATGATATTATTATTAATTACAATCATCGCGTTAATAATCCTTGAAAAAAGTAAACACCCAAACATTCAACCTTGAAAACAAAAGCTCCCCCTTTCGAACATCACAACAGCGAGCGTCCCCGATTTTCACTACTTTCTCTTTCCTCCTCTCGATTTTTTCACTTTCCTCCGCTTTTTCCTTTCCTCCTCTCTGCCGCCTCTTCATGCTCTCTTTCTCCTCGGGCCTCTCGGCAGCCTCGGAGCAGCGCGCCGCGCCGCGTTTTTACCCGGAAAAGCTTAGAGCGCCTCTCTATCGCAAATGAAGCCGTTCGAGCGAGCGAGAGAGAGAGAGAGCGGCACCTCGCTCTTTTTGCGATAATTAGAGGCGCTCGCGAACGCGCGGAAGATAATTAAGGAGGCCATCCGGCGCTTCTTCTTCTTCTTGCCCCGGATGTCGGCGGTCCCGGCAGAGTGCGAAGGTCGCGCGAGGCGGCGACGAGAGGTGAACGTACCATTAATCGCGAGAGAGAGAGCGAGAGAGCTGCAAGGAGCTCCGCGGAGAAAAATTGCCGCGGCTGCAATTAAACGCCGGCGGGGGTCACGGACCCCTTGGGATTGACGATGCAAAGCGGCTCAACGCTGGATTTTTCATTCGGGGGGGAATTCGAATGCGGGGCTGTGACAATCTCGTTGGCGGAGGATTATTGATGATGAAAAGTTGGCGTTCCTCGATATGTTTCTTATCGCTCTTGCCGTTTATGCGCGATTTATGCCGGTTGACGGATCGTTGCGTAAATCCTTTTTACGCTTTCGATTTGTGCATTTTTTTTAAGGAGTCTGGTCAATTATTAATCTGAAGCTACGAATTCTGAGAGGCGACGTGTATAGGATAAGAAATAGTATTACTTCACCGTTGCGAGAAGAGAGGAATTAACGTTTTTCTGGAAAAGGAGTCGTCGTTAATTTAATAAATGTTAATGATAAAAAGAAAAAAAAATAATTTATAGAGTCATCAATAAGATTATTCTACTTTTATCGAGAGCTGAGAATAAAATTACGTAAAGCTCACAATATTACATACACTCGCGTGTCAACGCGTGATTAAGCCTTATCACCGGAATATTTATGAAGTTGTTTTTCTCTTTTCAGAATATATTTATAATCCGTATAAGTTCAAGAATTTTCGATGCGGAGAAAATTCACGCGTTTATTTTTCCAATGCAGCCAATTAAAAACCGTAAAACTTCGATATACAAAACTTTGTGATCCGCGAGCTCGTTAATTCGTGGAAAAACAGTCGTTTCCAAAAACCGTTCGAGCAAACATGAAATTCAGCCCAGACTCCGGAGGCTCGATTCGTTCGTCCCCTCGGCAATAATTCGCTCGCAAAAAGGCCGCCAAGAGGCGGCTCCGTACCGCGAAAACTGATCGCGGAAAGCTACAATTTCGCACCTTCGACGCGGCGCAAGAGCGAGGACTGCGGGCGCAGAGTCGCGGAGTTATGCACCTGCCTTTCCAGGAGAGCGATCCCTTTGTCTTTGCCGGGATTCTCGAAAGGAGCGTTCGGGGAAGCGGCGATATCCCCTTTTGCATCTCGGGGGGAAAGTCGCTGCTCCGGGTTTTCCTGTTTACGCTAAGTTGGCCGCTGAAGGATTTAGCTTGGAGTTTAAGGGACTCGGATGAAACCGAAGGAAGAGGGTCAAACGATGCGTTAAAGTTGAGAAAAAAATATTTTTTTCAAGAATGTTCTTTGCGTTATGTATTGCGCAAGTTTTCTTCTTTCATTGCGGAGTAAAAACTCTCTTCTTTTTTCTCTTTCAAGTTTCATTTTTTTTCCTTTTGAAACTCCCTCAATGGAGAGGTTATACTTCTTTTCAAAAAAGTAAAATGAAAACTTTATTTCACTTTAATATAGTTGTCAATACCTTTTAAAGTAATTTCCATCTCCCACTAAAACACCGCCAAACAATCCCAAAAAAAGTGAAATCGCAATCAACCCCTCAAGCCCATATTCGGCCGGCAAATTCAACCGAAGAAATTAGGCATTCCGCGCGCCTGGCGCTCCTCCAGTAGATCGTGGCGCGCAGAGCGCACTGCGGGCGCATCTGGCCCGGGCCGCGAGAGAGCGGGGGGCGCCTTCAAAAAGGAAAGAGACACACGCGACATAATGCCGCACGTCGTCCGCGCGATTTATGGTAACCCTCTCTGGCCCGTCGCCGAATGCGCGCGCGCGCGCGCGCTTCTGCACTTTTCGGCGGCGCGGGGGGGGGGGAGTTTTCTTCGCGGACGTGCCGCGAATGTATGATTCGCCGAGCAGCGAGCGATTCCGCTTCCGAGCGAGCGGCTATGACGAGATATCGCGCAATGCTCCTCTCGGGGAAGAGCGACGAGAGTTTCATTTTGGATATTGTACGGCTGCCGGTGATGGTTCTTTTATTAGGTTTTCTATTTGAATAAATGAATTTGGGAGGAGGGAGGATTTTTGAGGCGCCGGCCGTTTGACAATTTTATGGTAGAATTTTTGTTTTTTTTTATTAAAGAGTATATTAGGTCGGTTTAAATTGAAATATGAAGATTTTTATGCTTCAGAAAGTCACTTTGATGTTACTTTATTTTACGAAACAAGTATTATGAAAAACGGCGCTGTAATTGAACCTGATTAATTTACATGTAACGTTAATAAAGCAAGTACAAATGCACATGTAAAAACATCTGTTCGAAAATTCAGATTAATCACATTGATAAATGCTCGAAAGTGATGCATCGCCGTGCGGGTTGAATTGCACAAAGACAAAGAGACGGGTTCGGTTAAACGTACGCTTATACATTCAATGAATTTTCGGGCCGAATTTACGACATCGAAAATTTCGATTTTAATCTCGCGTCCGGACGACTTACTCCTTTCTGGCCGCTCCCTCGGCTGCACAATATCAAAGAGTACACGAATTCCCCCCTCCCGGACTTTAATTTCAAGCGCGGCGAACAACCTGCCGGCCGATAAATTTGCCGGAGCTGGCATTTATAAGAAAGAATATATCACTTGATAAAGGAGCGCATCTCTGCAGGAGAATTCAAATGCCTCCACCTCCTCCTCCTCCTCCTACCTCCATTCAATAAGCGCCATAATTTTTGCGCTCCGAAATCGAACGACTCCGGAAAAAAGAAAGAAAAAGCAGAAAAATAAAAATAAATAAAGGGGGGAGGTGGAGGGAGAGTCGCGTATCATCGGAGATTCTCAGTAGCGGTATATCGAGCGGCAATCTGATCCTGGGACAACGGTTCGGAAGCATCGCGGCTCGACAGTAAAATATCAGCAGGTACTATTCGCTATAACGCCGCGGAGATAAGCATCGGGCGAAGGGCCCCGAGAGAGAGAAAGAGAGAGCAGCAGGTATATGAGAGGCAGAGGAGAGCTCTGGGTTTCTGTGCGGCGGGGAAGGGAGGAGGACGGGGGGGAAGGAGGAAGCGGGCCGAAAAATCAAAAGATACGCTCCGCCGAGGGAAGAGACGGCGCGAGGTGCCGCGCGGTGTTTGCTTAGCTTTTCAGCTCGTTCCCTCGGCCTTTTTTCCCTCGATAAGTCCTCGATTTTAGGCTTTTTCGAGGCGTTTCTAGATTAAGAGCCTCGTTGTCGAGTACGACAGTGTAAAATTTCAACTTTTCGCTTTAGCTCGCGCTCGAAAACTTGAACTGTATAATAATAACTGTTTTTGCCCGAAAGAATCGCCTTTTTCGAAAGAATCGAAAGAATAAAAATAACGGTTAAAGCTTGTTTAAAAAAAAAGAACACCGACCAGACTTCCATCCAACGCACTAAACCTCTCGAGTTACGCCGCACTCGGCGAAAAAGGTCTCTCTCTCTTTCCTCGAGAAAAGCTCGAAAATTTATTTGAGCAACGTGCTTTCGCCTCGTCCACCGTCGGCGCCTCTCCTTTGCATGCTCGAATCGTCGCGGGGGCCAGTTTAAAAAGCCAGGCGCGCGCCTCGGCGATGATCCTTGCGCGTCCGAAAAAGCTTCGCGTCCCGGCATCAGACTGCACCGTTAGCCGCGACGCGGCAGATGAACGATAATCCCGCGCCGCGCCGAAGAAAGAGAGAGCGGAGACCTTCCGGGTGACTGGGATATACAATGGGCGTTGAGGGGAGAGAATCTATCGATTCGATATATGAGAGGGAGAGCCGAAGGAGGGAGAGAGAGAGAGAGAGGCGGAATTATGGACCGCGTAAATCATTTGCTCCGAGCGCGAGTCTGGTGTGTAGGTAGGCCTGAGATCTGAATCTCGGCGGCGAGCCGAGAGCTGGACGAAGCCGCGAGGAGGTGCGGTTTTCAGGGGATTCGGGTGATTTTTGCGGGGGACATTCG
This sequence comes from Ormyrus pomaceus, assembly GCA_900474385.1. Taxonomy (NCBI): domain Eukaryota; kingdom Metazoa; phylum Arthropoda; class Insecta; order Hymenoptera; family Ormyridae; genus Ormyrus; species Ormyrus pomaceus. The sequence goes on from UCOM01000944.1 coordinate 16,910, forward strand.
GAGTCGAGTTGGAATAAATGGATCGTCGACGTGTTTTTGCGAACTCGAAGGTATTTGAGGTGTAATTATTTGACATCGTAAAAGAGCATGACGCCATAAAATACTATGATATCGTGCAGAGTTAAGTAGGTGCTAAGAGAAAGAAGATTAGAAAAATATCCAATCCAAAGATAATTCGCTAAAAGCTATCATCCAAAAAATGTCCTCCCGCATCCCACATTCACCCGGCACCAATAACAATTAGCAATCACCGGGCGCCTCCCCCGCTTAACGGTGCACCTGGCGGCCCGCGGCGAATCCCGATTCCAGGCAAACGCTCGCATCGGCCGATCTCCCGGACGCGGAAAAAAAAGGCGCAGGCCTCGGCGTCCAATTAAGATGCGCTCTCTCTCCCCCTCGGGGCGCCGTAGGTGGGCAGTATAATACAGTCGGGCGTCGAAGCGGGCGCTTCTCGCGCGGGGAGAGATCGGTAGGAACGTCACGTTCCGCCACGCGTTTGCTCGAGAGCGCAGCTCGCTTTTCTTATACGTAACGTCGTCGACGGGGAGAGACTCTTTTCGACTGCTGCAGAGTCGTCGTCGGCGAATGAATGGAGGCGCGCACGCGGCCAAGGCTAATTGAGTCGTGTGTGGAGCGCCGACGCCGCGCGCTTTTCATTCTAATTAGCCGAGCGTGCGCCGGGTTTTTTTTCGAGCTGCGCCGCTGGTTTATGCGCTTCCTGCGCTGACGCCGAGAGGCGACGGAATGCCGGGAGCTTTCTTGCGAGGAGGAGGATAGGCGCTTGGGTTTCGATGGATTTGCGGGTTGACTTTTGAGCTTTGGTGGTTGATGGAAGCGAGAATGGGGCAGCGGAGGAATTTCTTTTTTCGTAATTCCTGCGTACATAAAGTAGAAAAATTTCTTGTAATTATTGCCTCGTTTCAAAATCGTTGGAAAAGGGGCTTATTCCATCGTTTCTTCAAGAATGTGCGTAATCCCTGCCTTAAAATTTCACGTATCAATTAAATTAAAGCATGTACGATACATATAAACACATTCCGAAAGTTTCAATATAAGAATGCAAACGTTAAAAAATGTAACGCGATATTACGCGGAATTAGTTCGTGTAATTGGATGCATCGTCGATTGGCTTTAACGATTCTGCCTCCAATGCTATTTCCCAGAGAATTAAAATGCGTCCGTCTGCCTGAAAACAGATTTAATTCAGAAAAATATAAACAGGTTCTTACCCCCCCGACAATATACATCTCCATTACACCAAAAAGTGCGCGCCGCAGAAATTTCCCCGCGATCCAAAAGCAAAAACAGAAAGAAAAAAAAATTCAATTGCGCCATTACGCGAACTTTCCATTACTGTGAACATTACGCGCGATTTATGTCCGCGGAGAAACATGTAAAGCTGCTCGCTATTAAAGGAATTATTATATTTAACGCTAAATTAATTTCTAAATGCGCCGGCATCATCTCGCTTCGCTCGATGAAAAGCAGGCTGGAAATAGTTTCGGCTCGCGTTTTATTGACGGCAATCAGTTTGTATCCATCTTGTAAAGCACGAGAGGATACGAGCTTTATTCCGCAAAAAGGACGACTTTCCTTTGAAAACTCGTTGTATTTAGCGAACCCCGACAAATGGCCCCTGCGTCCGTTAACGTCTAAAAACAGAGCGGAATATATATCCCGGGCACCGCATACATCCCAGGCGAAATGACACAAACTCGCGGCGGTACGAAAGGAAGGCTCTCGGTGTCGGTGAACCAGGAAAGGTGCAGGCCGCCGCCGCCGCCTCTCATTTGATTGCCCGGCCGCGCTTCGTCCCTCTTTCGTTCCCGGGGCTGGAAAACTCGGCGATAATGGCCGAGTGCGTGGCTCCTCGAGCGTCGCGCGGGCCTAGCCTTCGGAACCGCCGCGTAATCGCTCCCTTCCTCTCTCTCTCTCTCTTTCTCTCTCCCTTTTGCCTGAGCTCGGAGCTTCCTACGGAGAATTATTGTTGTGTCTGGCGCGGAGCACTTTCGCGCGCGAGGGAAGCTATATGTACGGAGCTTCGACGCTGGCCGCGTTTCGGGGCCGAGGAATTGGGTAAAGATATCGGACGGATTATTGCATCATGGCGGACTGTTTGACTTTAGCTCGCAATTTCGCGTGCGATAAAACAGCTTGCACGCAACTTTGATCTTAAGAATGACCCTTACGGACGGTGTTTACCACTAGTATGAAAGTAAAATTTTCCGCTTTTTCCGAATTTGAGGCCAAAACAGGGGTTGCCACGAAGTTGATCTTCAAATAACCTTCAAAATAAGCTTCTAGCCTCCTTTGACCCAAACAACTTTTGTCAATTATTTTTCTTGAAAAAAGCTTCTCAAAATTGAAGGATTCATGCTCCAAAAACCTTAAAAAAATGTTTTTAAGCATTTTCGTCTACAAAAATTACAGCTGTCGATGACAATAGCATAAAAATTAACTCAGTTCTTCAATTATTACAGCCCAAGTCTCCATTCCGCAACGCAAACGCAACGTTTGCCTCCACCCGGATAAACCTCAGCCTCGATGAACCCCAGAAAATCAAAATCACGGCGACGAACCGATCTCCCGCGCGACCCCTCCCTCGTTACAAAACCGTGCTCAGTGGGTGTCTTCCCGTTGAATAATTCGGCCGTCCTGCATCTCGAGCGGCGATACGGATTCAGCCTCTCCTCGCGGTGTATATTTAACGGCCCGGAGAAAACGGACGACGTCGCGGCTCCTCGCAATTACCGATCCGGCGGCACTTGTGGTGCTCTCTCTCCCTCTCTCTCTGTCTCCGGGGAAAAAATTGATTTCGACGCGAGAACGAGCCGCGAGCCAAACCGGATTCGACATACGAGCCGCGGGTACAGAAAAAAAAGCAGGCATAATCGGCCGTTACGATCGGCGAGCTCCGCGGCAGTCGATACATCTGGGGTAACGTGGATGCACACAAGTGAACGACCGATTTAGAATCCTTTGTAAGAGGAGGCAAAAGCCGATTGGAAATCGAGGCCCTCCTTTTTTCGGACAATGAGACTAACGGACCACTGGCCGATTTTATTTACATCGGGCGATATGCGTCCTTCTCGCTCACAGCCTCCGATGCTAGATAATTAATAGAATCTAACTGTTCCCAGCGGTCTTTTTGCCAAAATCCCAACCCCCCTCGCGGCAAAAAAGCGACGATCAACTCGAAAACACCGAAAAAAAAGCAGCACACTTCTCTCTCGTCCCACGACCGGCGCTTCCTCCCGCCGCGACTTTATAATCGTTACGCGCATCCTCCGCGGCCCCGCTAAATAACTTTGTTCGCGCAGCCCGGCAACCGTTGCTCGAGAGATGGACTGCCGGTGCGTGGGCTCCTCTCTCTCTCTCTCTCTCTCTCCGCGCGCACTTATCGCGCCGCACTGGCATTACGGCGTAAGTAGCGGCATCGCGAGGAGGGAAGCCCCTGATGGGTTTCCTTCTTCCTGCGCAACGTCGAAGATGGGAAACTTTCGCTTGGGATACGCGTGTGTGTGTGTGGCTCGTCGGGGGTGAATTTCGATGGGATTGTTATCCCGGGGAATATCGGTGGTGGGTTTTCTTTTTGTGGTCTCGAAATAAACGATGCCTTTTTGTATACTTATTTTTGGTATCTTTACTCGACGCTTCGTTCGCCAATATAGATATTTATTTATATCCGGCGCGTCTTAAAATATACTGGAATCAAGTTTTTCTGCAAATAGAAGAAGCGAAGCCTTCGCAGATTGAAACAAAGATGCGTCGAAAGTCGAGACCATTTTTATCGAATTTATGGCCGTCCGATTCCGGATCCTCGTTAAAGCTCCTCTCGCGAAATACGAGCGTTCACTTTTAAATTCTAAAATTAGCTCCACTTTCCATAGAAAGCACCTCTTCCGCGCGGCGCGCGGCTAATTTAATTGAAAAACTCGCCCCGGCAAATAAAACGGGCCGATCGACGATCGACCGACTAGTTTTCCATTCCCGCGGATTTTTATCGCCAGCGCCATATCGTATCTATATACACCGCGGCGCGCGGCAATGGAAAAAAATCGACTCCACCTCTCTCTCTCTCGCTTTAATTCGCTGCCAGGCGTAATAGCCTCTCGCAATTTACCATCTCCATCATCAATTCCCGTCCATCTGGCATTCCGCTCGTACTTTAAATTCCCGGCGGGGTGTTTCCTCCTCGTCTCCGAGCAAAAGAAATAAACGAAACCTCCGTCCGAATCTTCGGCGTCTTCCCTCGATTAAAACGGCGAACCCTCGCTGATTCTCGACAATAACATCGGTAGCCCAGTCAGAGAGAGAGAGATTCTGCGCGTACGGTGGCGTCGATACACCCACGGATACATCCGCGCTTATTATTCCCGCGCTCGGCGGGCACCGTTACACAGTCGGCCGCGGGAGAAGAGCAGTTATCCTGATTTGTCACTATATAACCGGAGCGGCGCAATTCGTTGCCCGCCATTAGCGGCCGGCCGATGATTCGTTATCTCGCCGCGCGGCCGACAGCTGCGGGCGCCTCCGACTCCGTGCTCCGCTGCCATCCGAGCGAGGAGGAAGGTCGCCGGGGAACGCGTCGGGCGAACGCGATGACGCCGACGCTCCTGCGGCTGTCAAGGTCGTCGGAGATGGAGGTGGAGGGAAAGAGGAGGATTTTCGGGAGGAGGAACTCGACGGATGGGAAAGTTGCGAGGAAATGTATAGCAGAGTTTTATGCTAATGCAGGGGATTTGGGTTTGTTCGCAGGCGATTAAATCGAGTAAGTATGAGAAATGTAATGATGACAGCTATATCCTTAACTTACAAAGAGTAATTGAAATGTTTATAATATTGTATTATTTCCGGTGTCAGGCTACGAAAAGACTTTACCAATTAAAACGGCATTAACAGCGTACGAAATTCTTCCCGAATCATTCGACGTTCTCCATTAACGTCCTCCTCCCCGCAAATCCGCACCTTCCTCGCGCGCAAATCGAATTTTCGAAAAGCCCCGCGCTGCGAAAAAGCCTCCGTCCCCGCAACGCCTCTCTCTCTCTCTCCGGAGAATCGAATCTTCGATCCCAGTCTCGAATTTCGTAATTCTCCCCCCGCTGCCGTCTAAACGCGATTACCGGCTCGTGGCTCTCCTTTTTTTTCGCGCGCGCCGGGGCCGAAAGTCCATTACGCGCTTTTCCGGGGGCTGTCCCCGGCGCGCGTAACGGCTCTCTCCTCCCGGCGCATAATTTCCACGGGCCTATATATAGAGGCGGCGGCCGCCCGGGAAATAAGTAACGTGATTAATGGACGATAACGCAATTATGCCGCGACACGCCTCGAGAGAGAGAGATAGAGAGAGCGGCTGCTCTACAACTGTATCGCGGAGATGCCGAGGAGACACACACACACACACACACACACACACGCGCGAGATTCCGATCGAGTCCGAGCTCCGAGAGCGATCGCCGAGTTTTCTAGCAGCTCGACCTTGAGTGCGCGCCGATGCTATCGTTTTCTGGGGGATTTGCGCCGAGGCCTGTTACGTTTGCTCCTTACGTCGGGTTCCGATGTTGCCGCGGAGGGGAATCGGAGAAATTAGAAATTGCTTCTCGATGTTGTTATCGGTATAATTATATTGCGTATATATCGATTGGGAATTAATATTAAGGGGGTCGAGCGCAGTTACATTTTAGCACTTTCAGGCTCGATGCATTATCTTTTATATTAATAATATATCAGAAGCGTTACGTGTTATTACACATCCGATGCGTTATTAGAAAATCTTTTAGTTTTAATATAAGAATTATTAATGATTAATACGTCCGTCGATCGACGCGTGTATCGCGTTGAATATCACATGTTGTACATCATCTCATACGCCATACAAGGAAACAATAAAGATAAACTGTGTTAAACACGCGTAAATTAACGGATTTTTCGAACGTATGCTAATCAAGTGGTACTTCCACTTTTTACCAGTTCGACGAAGCGAAATAACTCCTAATAATATTCTAATCCTCCCGGCGCACCTCGCGCCTCTTCCCCGCAAGACCGAGCAGCTCCGCAGCCTCGCGCTTAAAATCCTCGAAATCCTCGCTCGATAGATCGCTCGATATCGAGAGGCAGCATCCAGCGGCAGGTGGAGGTGAGCCGCGATGATTCATGGAATCGTCGCCGCGGCGCTCCGTCGAATCCGGTTGGCGGAGAGAGAGAGAGAGAGATAAGCGCCGTGCGTCTTCTTCGTTCTTCTTTATTGCGCCGCTGACAAACGCCGAGTGATGAACAGCGCCGCCGAGTGGACAATTGTATATTATCGCGTCTGCTCCGCATCGCCGTAAATCATTGCGCGACCGGCGACGAGCGACGAGCCGGATTTTGGGTCAATGTTACACGTTCGGTAGAAGTGCGTATATTGGCGTCGAGCGCGGAGGGGGTTTCGGCGAGTTTTTTGGCGAGAGAGGATTAGAAGTGGCTGAAGGAAAGTAGGTGACGAGTAGCGCGGAGTCTCTATTTTTATTGTACCTTTTTTTCTAAACGGGAGATATAGCTAGTTATGCGATTACAAATATTATATTTTTTGCATTTTGAAAGTGAAGGCGTTTTTGGGCAATTTCTATTATAAATTGACTACACATTTTGTAGTTTGAAAATGAAACGATTCGTTGGAGATTTCTTTTTATTAACTATTAATTTATTAGCACGAAAATAATATTACTATACCTGACTATTACAAAATAAGAGTATGAAAGAAATTCTGCTACTGCATTTATAAGGGCCGCGAGAAGTGCAATAAAAAACGATATTCTCCGCAAGGAAATGTTTTAGTATCATATATTGAAATTGAACGATTAGCGTATCGAAAATTGGTAATCTGGCACTGAAAACTTGAAGTAGATTAAGGCTCGCAAAGCAGAAATCCGTGTCGTATAATTATTAACAGATATCGCTTTTTGCTTTAAATTAAGTCTGACGCGTTTAATCTTCATTTCGCCATCCTCGCGGATTTAGAAAAATCGTTTAGCCTACAATCTGCGCCGATGTTAATGAATGCTCAGCTAATTCCATGTCAAGTTCCATTCTCTTCTTCGCAATAATTTACCGACAAACACCGTATTACTTACGATACATCTCGCGACGAAAAGAAAAAAATATTGATGGATAGAGATGTTCGTCGAACTTTTCACCTGAATAAAACAATGTCCTATACTCCGAGAACACAAAAGAACATGCGCACACGAACGTAAATAATAAAGAATGCAGCCTCTCGGCACTCCGAACTCATCCAATAATTCAATCCTCCTCATTGTCTTATACCCAGCCGTAATTACCGAGATTACCTCTATCCACTTCCACGCAAACATTTACCTCCCGCTGAAAAGAAAAAAAGCCCGTCCGCCTATCCTCGCGCAACGACTCGATTTTGAAAAAGCACCCGCATGCCGGCATTCCCCCCCCCCCCCGTCGAAAAAAACCGCCGACAATAATAAAATCAAGGATCAGATAAGGGCGGCGCATCTGCCGATGCGATCTTACCCACACATACACAGACACACACACACGTGTTTCGCACGCGAGAGAGAGTCGAGGAAACGGGAAAAGGCCTGCATTCCCCGGGTTGGAAAAGGCCGGCTGATTGAGTTCGAGGAAGAGATATATCGATGGCCCTATCGGGCGTGGGTTTGCCGATAGCGAAATGGGAGAATCGCTCATGACCGCCGCCGCCGCCGCCGCCGCCGCGGCTGCTGAGAGAATATACTCCTCTTCGTTAACCCTGGTGAGCACTTAACGGTCCCTGCTGCGCGATGGGAGAGTCTCCGCGGCTTTGACAAAGGCGAGGACTCGAGGCGGGAGAGAGGCGGTTTTTGGTGTCGAGGCGAAGCGAGGGATTTTAGAGTTGTCGAAGCGTCGGCTGGGGGAAAAGGTTTAATTTAATCTCTGTCGGTATTTTTAGCGGGTAGCTCCCAATTTTCTACGACGATTATTTAGCAAAAGTTATTGCATCCTGGGACAGCGATACAATACTTGCAAATGAAAACTTACTTTTACTGCCATACGTCTCCTGCAGGTAAAACCAACAGAGAGAGAGAGAGAGAGAGAGTAGAATGTTTAATTGACTGTTTGTAATTTTCTATGCGTTAATAGCTTACACCGCGAAGATTGAACGAGGCGGCAGTAGGATGTCACCGGTAACTGCAGTCAATGGGCGCTTTTTGTCACTAAATAGATCCCCGAGTCTTGTTCATATGGAAATGAGCCCCGACTGCGGTGTTTGCCGTTCCGCGGCAGAATTATTGTCAATATTTTACAAGCTCTCCTCGATTTATCGCCTCTCGACTCTCCGAACCGCCTTCCTTTTTTGCTTTAGAGAATATTGTTAAAATAGTCAAAGCTTCGACCGGCTGTCAATATATATTTTTCGTCGTAATTCTTTTCCCTAAGTGAAACACGCCATTTTCCCGCGGTTGCATTATTCAAATTTCTCCTTCCTCCCGTCCGCGGTGACATTTTACACCGCGACAATTAACCAAGATTTATGGAGAAACGTATTACGGGAGCTTTTGAAGAAATACGTACATCGATACTTTCTCATCTTCCGAAGAACGAGAAACAGCACTCGATCCCCGATCGAAAATCCGCACGTCTCGAACAGTATCAACCGAGGCAAAGTATATACGCGCCACTCCGCCCAACGGGAAAGCCATCAGTCTCCCCGAGAAAAAAGGCCAGAAAATTCGCAAGAATCCCCTTAGCGAGAGCGAAAAAAGCTCTCTCTCTCTCTCTCTCTCTGTCCCGGCGAGCAGTAAAAGCCGGCACTCCGTAAAGCCGGTTAATGAACCGTGCACACAGCAAATTTGCAAAGGCAACTCTCCGCGCGAACAAGTGCAGCTCTCTCGTCCCTCTCCCCCGGCGTTATATATATACGTTTCTCGACTCGGCAGTCGTTAAAGCTCCGCGCGGCGGCAGTGCAAATATCCAATCAGCTCGGATTCCGTCGCGGAAAAACTGCGGCGGGGGGAGAGATACGGAGGAGGAAAAAAGAGAGCCGCTCCGGCATTGTTTGACGCTTCTTTTCCGCGCGCGCAGCTTTCCCGGCTGAATTTCTCGCCGTTGATCCCCGCGCGGCCGAGGAATTCCGCGGCAAAACTGTCTTTCCCTCTCCGTTCAAGGACTTTTCTTTTTGTCGGGGCAGCGACTCTCTGCTCTGCTATACTCCTCAAGAGTCGGAGGAAGACACTCTGTGTTGTTGTTGTTGTTCGCTGTGCTCGCTCGTCGGGCGCTATTATTTTCTCGGCGACGGTATAACGGTGTATTTATATTACGGCTGCTCGTTTGCGGAATTATTTCTGAGGGAAACAGTACGGAGCTTCCTCTCCGAGCGAGGAGAAGGAAGTTCGTATTTTAGGAAATTAAATTGAAGCTTGTTACGCTTATACCGACTTTTACTTTTGAGCGACACGGCGGCTGCGCGAAAAAAAAAACACAAAAAATCGTCAATCATTTTTCCGATTCGACGGCGGAATTTTCAAAATATCCGAGATACCAGCCTCGGATAAATCGTCCTCGGCGAACGCAAACGGCGCGCGCGCATCTTTCTCACCGGTAATCGCGCATTGTCCCCGCCGCGAGAGTACCGTTCCTCTGGCTGCGCAGATCATATCGAAATTCAAATCGAAGCTCAGCCGAGGCTCCTTCTTCCTTCGCTCATCTCGTCGCGACTTTCGACAGGACAATTAGTCGGGCGTCCGATTCACAGTTATATCATCTGGCTTCCCTCCCCGCACCGGGAAAACTCGCCGCGGCCGATTGAATTTCCGCGTCGAGCGTTAAATTAGATGGGATATCCCGCCGCGGCTCATTGTCCTCTTTTCCACTTTTCGAGAAGCGCGAATGTATATATATCCTCCGTTCGGGCATTCAATATTCGCGCGACGGACGCACTTTGATAAAGTAATACACCGTTCCCGCATTCCAGCCCGCCTCCCGGCATCAAATTCAATTCGCCTCTCTCTCTCTCTCTATCGAGGAAACAATGGCACAAAAAGCCGCCGCTCCGCGAGAGAGAGCGTGTAATTTACCTAATCGAGGACCTTCCTCCTCCGGAGAGAGGCTCGTATAACCCTTCGAAGGGAAGCTCGCCGCGCGGTGCGCCTTTTAACTGTAAACGCGCGCGCAAAAAAGGGGCATCGCGCCGATTCCGAATTCCGTGCGGCGCCGACGCCGAAAACAAAAAAAAAAGAAAAGAGGGAACCAGGCGGAGAGGAACCGTAGTCACGTCCCCGCGCAAACGCGTCGTTTGCATTCGTCGGAGTCGCGGAAACGCTGCTGCTGCCCGGAGATGCGCGCCGGAATTATGCAAATTGGCACCGTCGGGGGGAGGGGGGGACGATATAGGTTTTCGCTGCTGCTGCCGCTGCTGCCGTTGAGCGATGGAGGCGGGTTTGAATTTAGATAGAGAAATTTTCGGGTGGCTCGCGGGGAATTGACTCTTTGAGATCTCGCGGGAGGAAGACTTTCAAGACATCCACTTCCAGTTTCAATTAAATTTTTGAAGAGAACTAAGAATTTATCACGGACACTCCGGTGATACAGTACCCGACTACCGCGATCGGGTGTCGAAATAAAGGCGCTAACGAGCCTAATGAAATCGAGAAACGTCGGAGCTCGAGAGGCTATTCACACGCCGTGGACTCACGGATTATACCTCTCCTCCCGACAGCTCCAAATCCCGTTTCCTCGGCCTTAGACGACTCTCCTAATGCCTACTAAAAGCCCATAATACAAAGCAAACCCCAGTTACGATACAGCTCGTCGAAGGCACATATTGACACTTTCCGCGCCGTTAACAGCCCGTAATGGCCGTATTTGCCCGCGGCAAACTCCTGCGCTGTAACATCCGAAAAGCAGCCGCCCGGCGGGAAAATTCATCCTCTCCGCCAGACGATGAGGAGGAGGAGGAGGCGGTTCATCGGACTCTCTCTCCGGGCTTGCGGTAAAATCCCAGGAAAAACTCCTCCGAGGCGCCTTCGGATTTTCGGTGATTGCCTTTACTCTCGTTTCCTGCCTTTTTCGGTGCACTACTTGCGCGAGAGCGGTTACGAAATTTTACCGATGACGGCCGCCGCGCACCGATTGCGCATTCCGGGAAGGTATAAGAGGCAGAGCAGCCGTAACTGTAATTGGATAATGGAAGATTAAGGTCGGGACGGTAATGTTTTTTTTTTCGGCGGGACGGAGAGTCGGCTCTGCTTTAGTTTAAAGGATGAATAGGCGATTTTTTGGAGCGGACGGCGGATAAGAATGGGACGGAGTAGAAGTACTGCTTCTGTTGTCTTGGTTTTTAAGTAATTTTATTAAACGCCGATTTCTTAGGGGAAAAAAGGAGCATTTTTTTGTGTCGGGCTTTAATCGGTTCGGGTTTACATTTTTTGAGCGAAATTCTTTAATTCAATAATGAGCGGTGGAAAAGTTGTTTGAAAGAATTTTCGAGTTTTATGAAGATTAGCGTGTTTTTTTTTGTCGATAAACCAGCTAGATAAAACACGCATGTTTATTGAAGCAATCAGCAATTAGTCGTTAAACTGTACGGCTGGACGGAACTGCAGAAAAACACTCGTAATTGATAGATTTTTATCGACGTAAAATTTTTAGGCGAAGCGCCTCAAGACAGCTCCGCAGAAAATACGTTTGATAAAATTGCAAACGTCGTCGAGAAAATGATCGGCGTAATTGGGGGATTACGAAAAATTTTTCGAGACTTCGCTTACGATTTGCGTCTGAAGTAAGACGTAAATTACGGTAAGGAGCCGTCCGAAACTTATTTTAAGAATACGGAAAATATACTTGTTTGCAAAAGCCGCAAGCCCATTTCTACAACTCGTCTCTCTCGCGAAATTTAAATACACACGCACGAATTTCTTTTCCGAAAGTTCGCCGAGCTTTGGCGAAGTTAACCGGCGCAGTTTCGATGCAAAATGCGAAGTCGAAGTAACGGTTGCCGTATCCCCCTTCCGCGCCGCGCTCTTTCCAGAGATAAGTATATCACTGTCTTATCGGGCTTCCGGAATTTCAGTGCATCAACGCCGCCGCTTCGCTTCGCGCGGGAAACTTCGGCGGGAGCTGGCTTAATTAAGTAAGACGCGCGTTCTTGGTGTACGAAATTAGTTTCTGCCGGGAGTTCGCGCTGCTAACGTTGTAGACAAAATGCTGGATAACCTTTTACACGGTGCTTGGGGAAACAAAGTGTATGTGCCCGATAGGTTTTAATTTGAAGTTGCTCCGGCTTTTTTGGGATCAACAGTTTGGATAAATTAGTTGTTTATCGGCTTATTTTCGTATTGAAATTAGAAATAGATTCTGAGAAATTATTTCAGAAGATTTAAAATGCTCGATAAGATGAGAGGGAAGCCGAACTTCTTCGACGGGAACGCACAGACATTTATTCAGAGCCGAAAACTGAGCTGCAGTTTTTTACTGCCCTTCTCCCAATTCTACAAATACAGAAGTAGCGGCGGAAGACGTTACGAAACGGCGCACGTCGCCTCCGCCCGTCGAATTTTCAAACTGTAATTTATATTGTTGATTTGATGCATTTTCAAATTTGTAATTATTATTTTATTATTTTTAATAAACTTTTGTAAATAACGGTAAAAGAAACTGAAACAGAAACACTTAAATCTTCTTTTCCAAGTAATTATTACTCTCTAATACGAAATTACACATTGTAATAGCTCCGCGCAATTAAAAATAGCCTGGCAATATCTCTCTTCGGGTAATCTCCTCAAACCTGGAAAACAGCACTCCTAATCAATCACTTATCTAATTTACACCCTCATTTCCATAAAATACCCGTATTCCCGGCTCGTTTCCAAAGCACGCAAATTACACAGGCACACATAATTCCCGCTCTCCTCAATCACTCAATTACACAAAAAACTATACCTGCAGCTCGGAGAAAAAAAAAAAAAAAAAAAGAATCGAACCGAACAATTTCTCCGATCGCAACGGCCGCGCACAACAGCGTCCTCTCTCATCCTTCCCCATAAATCTCCCCCCACCGCCACGCAAATAGGAAGCGGCGAAAAAAATCGCCGATATCCCCCGTGTAACAACAACGGCAATTGTTACTCTCGCGCTGAAAACCGGATCTTAGTCACCTGTCGGGGGGGATAGTCGAGAGATAGATAGATAAATGATAAATAAGACTCGCGCACTTTCTTAGAGGATATCGGCGACTCATCCGAGCGGTGACACAATCGCGAGAGGCCGATCGTCTTCTCTCTCTGCGCAGCTCTTTGGCCGCAGCCGACTTTCGCGCCGCGCGGAGGAGAGAGAGAGAGAGAGAGAGATATGTAATCGATCGCTGGGAGCCGATAAGCGGGAGAGCGGCCGAAGGCTGACGGCACCTGTGACGAGCTTGACCTTTTACCTGACACGCGGCTGTGATGCGCCGAAGCGCGCCGAGGATCTATGTATGTACGTTATACACTCGCGCCGCTGTCTCGCGGAGACGAGGCTGATGAATTTTTTTACCTGTAATTCGCCGGAGGATGAAGGGTTCGCGTGTCGGGGGTAAGGTGGTGGGAGGGGAGGAGGCGAGGAGGAGGTGGGCACGTGTCTGTATAAAGTTTTGTTATTGAAATTAGACGTTTGTTGGATTTCGCGTGAAAACATTTTCATTGGCAGCGTTTTTTTTCCCATTCTTTTTCAGATTGTAAATAAAAATATACCTGGTGCGTTTACTACCAAAAAATCTTTTACTTCTTTTTTGGTGCAAATTTTATAAATTTGAATTTTGGGAGAGCTACCAAATTGAAGCTTTACTGCAGTTATATCCGGAGAATCTATCTAAGAAATATAAATACCACAACCGTATTATCCTGTCAGGAATTCTTTGCGTTTTTAGATAACAACAGATTTTTGTTTATTAGTTAAACTGAATTAATTGAACGCTTTATTTCTAAAAGCTTTTAAGAATGAAAATAGAATCTACTGTTATAGCTTGTTGAATGGTCACTTACGACCTTTCTAAAATTCAAAAATAACGAAAAAGAATATTCTTTAAAAGTACAATTCTCAATAATTAATGAAGTATAAAGATATTTTTTAATCTTTATCTTTTTTTCTAACAATTTAAAATCCTAAATCCAAGTAACTTTATTAACTAAACTTAGGATTTTTATAAAAATCATCTTTTACAAACTTTGCATTTATCAACTTAATCGTTGCGTATAGAAATTTGAATAATTACTTTACATTATTTTATTAATTATATCGCAATTAACGATAATGCAACGTAAGTGCCAACACTAGAAGTATAAATTATTTGCCTGGCCTGATTTTTTTAAACGCGAAATGAAAATTGTTTGGTAACTCATAGGCGATTGGCAATTTACATAGTTAATAGAAGAAGCTTCATTATATATTCAATAAAGTTCCGCGGACAATAAATAAACTCTGTAGTTTTCTGTAATGCGTCGCTTATTTACGGCACGAGATTGCGGCGGCACATATGAATTCCCATTTTTTTTTTTTCCCCCTCGAAGAAAATTGTTATTGAAGCTTAACACGTACACATTCGCGAAAGCTTAATTGGCTTATACAATATTCCGCGGCAATTTATTTTTCTATTAAATCCACGTCGAGGCAACCTTTAAACTAATCTGTGCCGACTCGCGAACGCAAAATTCCACGGTTAAAAATCGAAGCCACCTCTCGAAGCATATAAATCAAGCATACATCCACCTTGAGCAACAGCCGAGACCGTCGGCAGAAACGCACCGCTGCCAGCAGACAAGAGCCAGACAAGCCGGAAGCCCGTCCGAAAAATCCCGCGGCTCGAGAGTCGCGATGGCCGAGAGAGGCTCGTAAAGGCGTTTCGCGCGTATATACATATACATACACACGCATATACGCCGGCAATCCCATTAATTTTTTGCGATCCTCGTCGGGTTCGTCGAACCCCCTCTCGGCTTTTCGAGAAATCGTCACGCGAGCCGCGCAGCAGCAGCCTCCTTCTCTCTAAGGGCTGCGGCGCGTTTCAAGTCTCTCGCGTACCCGGAATATCGTCTCCCGCCCGCTGGACGACGACGGGGACGGGGGGCCCACCCGCGGATGCAAGTCAAGTGCAAGCCGTCGGTTTATTGGCCTTGACATTCGGCCTCCTTTGGCTGTCGGCCGGTAGTTTTGGAGATGAAGGACTGCTCTGTGTGCGGAGTTCCTCGTATATATGTGTGGAATTTCACGATTTAATTTGAGAAGTAGAAACGTTTGTCAATGCTTTTTATACGTGTCGATCGCGTTTCCTCCCGATAAAGCTCGAAGCATTTATTAAATCACCGTCATAAACCAGGCGATCGAAATCAATTACGAATTCCAATGAAATAAACTGAGCCCGCGCAGCCAGGAGCCAATATTCCACATACGAATATGGAAGCAACTACTCCATAAACTACAGCTCCGAGCTACGCGCGAGTAGTTACTCAACTACTCGCGAGAGAGTCGAGAGCGCCGATAAATTTCCATTCGCGAGATTAACAGCACTAAAAAGCCGGATTATACTGCCTCCTCCTCCTCCTGCTCCTCAGCTTCGAGCCGTGCAACCCTCGAAATTGAATTAACTCTCTCTCTCCCGACAAAAGGCGCCGCGCGGCCAAGTGAGCTATAACCATTCGCCGCCCGCAATAAGTCGCTCGCCGCCGCCGCGTCGAAGCGCCGCTTGTACGCCGCGATGGGATTGCTTGCCCCGCGCCGCCGCCGCGCGATTTTTATCGCGCCTCTCGGCGCGCGACGCGTACCGGTTTCGAGAGGTCGAAACGCCGGGAGAGAGAGAGAGAGAGAGACGGACTCGAGCGACGTCCTTGCCTCGGGCTGTCGCGGGTATATTTATAGCGGATGATGCGCCCCGCGAGACACGGGGCATCCTGGAGACGTCGACGGTGAGGATCGCGATGATTTCGGGCTTTTTCGGGACGGGGGATATTTGTTCCTGGACAATGGGAATGTCGACGATTTGTGGGATACGAACGTCAAATCGCCGATCGATAAATTTTTTTTTTTTTTTTTTAATAAACAAGCAACTCTTTGCATTCGTTGAAGGATTCATCTTTTTTGTATACGGCAAAGCTTCATTCACGCCTTTTTATTGCTTATTTTATTGCTTATTCTATCCAACGTAAAGATTCAATATCCATTCAACAGCACTGCTATTCAAATCTTTATTTACTTATGTCGATAAAGTTAAACAAAGTTGAGTAAACAAGAGCCGGGCAGTGAGTAAATTTAAAATTTTCATTCAGTTTTACTGCATATTTGTATTCTCCACAATAGATTAAACAGTGCATTAAGCCACAGTTACTTGCAGATTGAGTAACAGCCGAGAGAGCCTAGAAATAAACCACAAGTAACGCATTCTATTAATTTTATGTTAATAAGAAACACCGAGAATCTTCCAGGAACGTTCATAAACTGTTAAAGGCAAAGCTCGTCGGGGAGACATTGAAAAAATTGAGACCGAGAGCTTTAAAAGCTGGCTTGAACGCGCGCCGACGTGACCATCGAGCGAATATAATAATATTTTCTGAAATAACTCAAGCGCGAGGAATATTTCAAAATGTTTAAATCCCTCGGAGGACTGTTAGCATGCAGATTATTACTGCTCGACACTGCGAGGTGGACGTAAAGATGAAAAATTGCGAATGTTTAATTTTTTTCTCCATATTTTTACAATTATCCGTTTGCCTCAAAAGAATAATCGTATCGTAAATTTGCCGTATAATAATACTAATTTTAAAACAAAGCCGCGTACACTCAACTCTGTGATGTATCTTCATTGAGTTTTACCGTCTTCTAAACTAGGATTCTTTAATAAAAAACGTGTGTTTGATTTATGAAACAATGATCATTTTTTTTCCAAGTTGGTGGATTACATTTTTTTACACTAGAATTTGAACGCTGACACATATTTCTCCGTTATATAAATTAAATATTAAATAGTTCAAATAATCATTATCTAAAATAGCAAACATCTCGGCCGAATTCAAATAATCTGCAGCGGAGAGCAGATCGGACCACCGCGTGAATCATCCCGTCCCCGTCGTTCCTTCGTCGAAAATTGCCAGAAAGCCGAAAAGGAGATCGTCGTCGTTCTTTTCGTGCCGACGGCGTCACAATATCCTCTCTCTCTCTCTCTCTCTCTCTCTCTTGCGCCCTTCGTCAATCGTCGGAATGGAGCCGTTTGACGAGCGGTAATTGGCCCGTTCTTAAAAAGACGCCACACAAAGTCGAACGGGGCTAATTTGAGGTTTCGGCATCGCCGGACTTTCGGGGGTGGGGCCTTTGTTTTGTCGGCGATGATTGAGCAGCTCCTCTCGCTCGTCTAACTCGAGAGCAGCTCGTGTGCGGCGCGGACTTTGGCGGAGAGGAGGACTGCTTAATTGAACGGCTTCTTGCGGGGTTTGTGTCGGAGCGATCTCGTCGCGGTGATAAGAGGTTTTGATTAATTTGGGAGGCCGGCTTTTAAACGAGGTGCATCCCTTTTAAGGAGCTTGGCGAGGAATTGAGTAAATAAGGTGAATTCTCGTTCGTATTTGAATGGGTTTATTAAGAATATTTATGCTTTTATAACTAAAATAAAGATGTCTTGCCTTAAAAGTGACACTTATAACTAACAAGTATTTACTTCCCAATTACAATTGAAATCTACAAAAATCACACAGTGCAATCGCCAAACCATAACAACAAACGGCATCAGCTTCGTCTCCGCTCGAGAAGAATACGCAGCCGCAGAAATTCGCGAAAAGCCAGTATTCAGCCGGCCAAGAACCGACAGTTACACGCGGAGCACATCGTCGCCGATATGCTCGCCTTCCGCTCCGATGTCAAGGTGCGCGCCTGGCGTTATTAGCGTGCCTCTCTCGGCCAGCTGACTTGTACTTACTCCTCCCGCGGGGATCGCGGAGCGTGACGTTCCCTCTCGTTCTTACTTTCCGTTCGACGTCATTGTCTATCTCTCTCTCTCTCGCCTCCTCTCGCTTCCCTTTTTCCGGCCGAGAAGCATAAGGCTTGCATTCGGCCGCGAGAGGCGGAAAGATGTCGGAGGTGCTTTGGATCAAAGTCGCTTTTTTTGGGGGGGAGGGAAGGGAATTGTTTTGGGATCGACGCGGCTGCGGATCGGGTTATCTTAATTGGATTGAATTTGAGTGGGTTCGAGTTGAATTGATGTATCGACCGATTGATTTTGACGGCTGGAGATTTTTTGGGGGGGAAGAGAGGCGAGCGTTGACTGGTGTGAACGAGGTGCTGATTCAAAAAGTATTGCTTTTATTTTACGCAAGTAAAGGTTGTTATAAAGTAAAAGTTATTACTCAAATAAGATGTATGGTATTCTAATTCGTTTGAGTAAACAAAAATGAAGTAGTGAGTAATTTTCAGATTTTTTGCAACGCAATTTATTAAAACGAATGTCAATAAGAACTTTTTCATTATAGATTTCATATTTCGATCATTATCCCAGATGTCTCAATAACATTTTCAGAAAGACTAAGCTTTATTTATGGAACAGGCAAAAAAGAGAATTTAAAAACAGGACATCAGTCTCTCTTTTCATGCATTATTCATTTATGCATATATATCAACAAATCTCATCTTCCCATTGACTCACATCTCAACGATCTTCATTCCTCCATCGAAAAACAGATCCCAGCACCAATACTCCCCGAAAAATCACCCCAGTCGAACCGCGAAAAGCACCGTTCAGCCGCGATATTCCCAGCTCCACCTCCATTCCCAGCAAACAGCATCGCACCTCCTCTCGTCTCACAACAAACCCAGCAGCCTTACGGGGGGAAGGCGATCGGTAACCTACTCTCGACTCCGAGTCCCGTATACTCGCGGCTCGCGATAAGAGCCGCGAAAAACGAAGAGTCGTCCTCTCCTCCTCTGCGTATATATCCGCGAGAGAGCCGAGTAAGCAGCCGCGCGCGCGCGGCTGTAATTACGCAAAACAAGCCGGCGCCATTAATTATCGGGCCCGTCCGACAATTAAGCCCTGGCCATAATCCAGAAAACACCGTTGCGCCGCCGCTCGCCGATAAGGCGCGCGCGCGCGACTGCGCGTGCAACCGCGGCCGTCGGGCCGCATTAATTCTCTCTCTCTCTCTCGGGCTTATCTAACGCGCCGGGCGAATATGGGTGAGAAATTCAGCGGCGAGAGAGAGAGAGAGAGAGCTTTTTCTCCTTTTGCTCCAACTGACCCACAGAGAGAGACGCGAGAGGCTGTGCTTTGCGTGTGCCCTCGCCGAGCGCGCGAGACGGGGTTATCGGCGCGTATCTTGTTCGCGGGGTATATTGGTCGCGAGAGAGGAGGCGAGCGGAGTGTGTTTCTGAGCTCTCGCGACGCTGTGGGATTGGGAGTTTTTTTCGAGGGGGGATCGCTCGGATATGATGGCCTGAATCGGGAGAGGATTTTAATTGAAATTTATGCTCGGTGTGTCGTGTTAATAATATCGAATTCGCGAGTCGGCGCAGATTTAATCTCTGGTTTAATTGATTAATAAGAAGAAAATTGTTTAATTAATAATAATTATCGCTTGTTAAATTAGTCGATTTCCGTTCGAATTATATAACGTCTTAAGCTCCACATTAAACATTTTTGCAACCGTAAAACGCCCAACAGTAAACGGCATTCCTCCCATCTAATTGACTACTTTTTCCCTCCTCCCACAACCAACGAGCGGCGCGCTAAAAACTGACACCTCCTCAAAAATGGTCGATTTTCCTATCTCCTCCTCTCGGACACGCACAATGCAGCTGGTTTCCCTGGAAGCAGCAGCAGCAGCAGCGAGCGAGCAGTCGTGCACCTCGGCTCTCGATCTCGAAACCGGCCCCGGACACGCGAGAGCCTCCTCTCTCTCTCTCTCCCTCGGCAGCAGCAGCAGCAGCAGCGGCAGCAGCTCGAATGATTTGTCGAGTGCACGGAGAGGACACCGTTAGAGAGCCCGCGCACCGAAGCTCGAGCTCGAGCCGATGTACCGGTAGTCGATGGAGAGCTCTAATCGAGCCGTTTTACAAGCCGCGCGCGCGCAGCGCGGAGACGACATTTCCGCCGCATATTGCGTAATATTCGCGAGAGAGAGAGAGAGAGAGAGAGCACACACAGCCTCGTTAACATACCGAGGAGAGAGAGGAGTCGCGCTCCAGTTACGGCCCTGGGAAAAGGACGATGCATCTCTCTCTCTCTCTCTCTCTCTCTCTCTCTCTGACTCTGACCCTAATGCCGTTAAGTAGAACGGCCCCGATATATATATATACCTCCTCCTTCCATTTTTTTTTTTCGGTATGCGAGGCGCGAACTTCCCCCCGGCGGGAGAGGATTTATGGCCCTAGCGCGGATTGTGTCGGGAGATACCGCGGCGGGCGACTCGCGGATATTTATTTCGACGAATCGAGATTCCGGGGAGAAGCCGGGAGAGCCGCGTCTCGGGGATTCGGACGGTGTGCGCTCTGCTTTTCGGCGGAGGCTGTTTGTCTACGTATGTTTTGAGACACTTTCCGCGAGACGTTAGACGTACGTTTTTGATGGACTGGTTTCGCTCTTTATTCCCGGTAAGGCGTCGCGATAAAATTTGAATAGGCATGAAAATCCTCCTGACGTGTCGTACATTTTAAGGTGTTTCTCTGAACACACGCCGAGGAGAGAATTTATCTTGTCAAATTTTTAACGATGCAGTTTGAAATTTAAATAAAAACTGCCTAGCGGTAAATATCCGCGGGGAAAAAAATAAAAAAATGTGAAACGTATAAGTATCAACTTTTCACCGCGCAGATAGACGGTCCGTCTTGTCTATACGATTACAAATTAAATGGACTGCAATTATAAATTCATCGCCTCGGGCGGCGTCTCTCCCGGAATCAAGTACCATCTAGGACGCCTAGTCCGTCGTCCAGCGAACATTGGGGTTCTATTAAGTACACCGAGGTGGACTTTCGTAACTCCGAGTCCAGTGTTGCTACTGTTTAAGTCTCTTGTTTTACCACTTCTGATTTAGGGATCGGTGGTTCGGTCACCGCGTTTTCAGTCAGGCTTTAGAACGCTCGAGTTCTGCGCGGACTGCTCAATGAGTTTGCTGGACCGTGAACCTACTCTCCTTTGCTAACTGAATTTCACTTTATGTCTATTCACTCCCTTTATAAATGCTATGACTTCTTGTGCATTCAAAATTATGAACTTTGTCGGATGCGATTAAGTTTTTATTTTATTTAAGGAATTCACAATACTTTTTCAAAAAATTCAATACCTTACTCGAGAGTAGTTGCGGTTCTACATTTGTCTATACCACGGCACTTATACCGCAAATGCGTGGACTCTGGAATTCGTTATCTCCAGAGACTCAAGATACATTCACCGTCGTTTTGTTTAAATGTACAATTCGGAAATTGCTGTGCGTCCGAACACGTGTCGTTCATTTTTCTTTTTCTTTTACGATTTATCGGCTCTCATTTTTGCTACTTTTATTTTTCCCGTGCTTCACGTAATATAATAACATGCTGTCAGAGCGAAGTTTATCCTTTCCTTTTTCTCCACTTTGCAAAAGGGTTTTTCAATAAATAAAATAAATGAAAAAAAAAATGTTAAAGTTGTTTACGCGGATTTAAGATACAAAAGCCTCCCGATGAAGAAACCACAATAATTTGACTGTGACTAATTAATTGCGGCCTGTCACTTTAAAGAATAGCACTAGAACTTTTTCTAGCGGCAATTAAAATTATATAGCCAGGTGACTGGACAGATGGAAGTGAATAGGAAATTCCTTTGACGTGACGCGCGTCCTTAATTTCACGTATTACATCTATAATACCTAAAGTCGTCGCAAAAACCCGATACCGACAATCGTTAAGTACCGCTTGTACATCGCGCAGATAAACAATATACAACTTTTTAATGATCAATCGAACGCAAATAAAAGAGAAAGCAACCATCTCGCAAATCAACCGATAAACAATCCATATTCACTCCATTTCTCACTAAACACACATCTTCCTAATCGCGCCAACAAAAGAGCAGCCCGCAATTTCCCGGCGACGCGCTTCCCCCGAGCCGAAAGACGTCGCGTGCGCCGGGCGTCGCGATAAAATCTCGTCATATCCTGGGCTGTCAGCTCGCCGGGGCGCCGTTCCCCCGAAGCGGCAGCCTCTCTTCTCTCACCTTCCTTGGGTTTCACCTCGGGACTTTATCTGCCGCCGAGGGGCGCGCCGCAAAAACGCGCGCGGGGCTGTCGTCAATGGCGAGACGTTAACTAACGAGGAACGAGAGGAGAAAGTTTGGGCCTTGGAAATTTAGGAGGGGTGGATCGATCGGAAGGGAGATTGATGGGGCTTTTAATTAAGTTTCGGAAATGTTGAGATATTTAGCGAAAATTACGACGGGTTTGATGCGATAAAACTTTGCGCGAAAGATGAAATTATATATAGTAAGTATAAACGTGCGTCAGAGCGTCTCTTTATTATTTATACAAATTTACCTTTAGAAGGAAATCAATCCAAGTCGAGATGAGAGATAAGAAACTGAAATATACAAATGTGCTTTTCAGCAAAGTGTATTGAATTCCACGCGTTTATTGGAAATGCAAATGTGGCCTTTGTCGTCGATAAGCGAAGAATCCACTCCTGACGTAATTCTATTTATATACCCGAACCTCCAAAAATATCGATGTAACATCAATATAATCCCCGACTTACGACCCGATTCCCTCGCAACTCAGCGCCAAAAGTCCCCCCCTTTCTCCGAGCGGTCGCATCCCCAAAAAAAATCTGCATTCACCTGCAGTGAATCGGAGCGAACCGCAACCGATCCGCTTCGGCCCTTCCTCCCCGCCTCTCCCCGCGGAAATACCACCTGACGTCAGCTCCGCTCCCCGCGTCACGAGGATACGAGATGACGAGCCGCGCGTTTCTCGGAAATATCGGCGGATTCAGCGAACCGAGAGCCGATCGACGGCCGCTGAGTCAAGCTCCGCCGCCGCGTGTTTACGGAAGGACGTTCAGCGACAGGAATTTTAGCGGGGAGGCATTAGGAGTCGTTAGCTGGCGGAGAGAGGAGCGAGTTTAACGAGCGATAAAAATAAAAACCGGCCGGCGATAAGTGCGGGGATGCGACGATACTCTGCCTCTGATGTCACTCCTCGCATTCGGGATGCTGACCGGGAGGACGACGAGGTTCCGCTGACTGATGGAGGTAAACAGATTCTCGATTGAATTCGATTCCGATGCTGGATTGCGCGCGGGGAAAAAAAATTGAAATTGACAAATGCCGCGGTTTGGCGCCGCTGATGGGCCATCATTCATCGGGGAAGTTTTGCTAATTGGGCACTTTGGGAGTCGTTTAGCTCGTTAAATATTCGATTTGAAATGTATAAGTGAGTTTTTCAATGTCGAAACTTCAAATAAAATCGTATATAAAAAAATGCGTTTAAATTCTTTTTTTACTAATACGTCAAGCTGCTACAAATTGAAGTAAAACGATAAACTAAGTTGCTCATCTGTTCGAATGCACTTTTTCTCCTCATAAACCGGCATCCATTCGTTCATCAATTTAAATCGCATCTCGTCCAAACAACAATTTCCCAATACCCCTCAATCCCGCGCAGGAAAGCCCTCGTCGAAAAAAGGGCACGTCGACCTCCTCCCTTTTCCGCGGACGCTAATCTCCGCCCGGGCAAAAAAGGCCGCTTATACACCATCAAATCGACGATCCGACATCCCTCTCTCTCTCTCTCCCATCTTGCGTAATTCTAAAACTTAGGGGCCCCTAAACGCGTGTAATCCTCGCAAAGTCTCCTCGCGGAGAGAGCCTCCTTCCTCCCCTGTCGGGGCATTCCCGCGAGATTGCAGGCCTCGAGGCGGCCCCCATCTGAAAATAATTGTAACGCCATAATGGGCGGGGGGGCCCCGCGATCGAGAGAGAGGAGGGACTCCGCACGGCGCGGAAGTCGCGTAAGCGGCCGCGTAATTATCGGCCCGTTAACATAACCCGTCGGCGTTATTACGGGGCCCGGCGGAACATCGACGCCCTTTCCGCGCGGCGCGCGGCTCGTTAAGGGAGAGCCGCGAGTGTGTGTTATCGCCGGAAAATTAATTTACCGATGCCCCCCCACCCCCTCTCCCATCGCTCGACCATTATTTAATAGAGCTCCGCGGGCGCAGATATCCTCGTAATTAGGAATATTAAACGGACGAGCGGCGAGAGGAGCTCGCCGGCACTTTTCCCCTACCTAAGTGCCGCCGCCGCGATGTGCTGCTTTGCGCCGAGGATTTACGAGTTGATGAAAAATACGCGCGCGCGGATAATATTATTAGCGCTAAGCGAGATTATTGCTCGGACGGAGCGCGCTTTTAATACGGGCGCGATCGTCGATTTAAATTCAAGGAACATTCGCCTCCAGCTGGTAAGGGGGGCTTTGCTCGTTTTCCCGCGAGAGGATCTCGCTCGTTCGAAAAGTGAAATTAAATTGAGACGATGTCCGAGGTATGGTGTATACCGGAGAAGTGGCGTTTGTGCGTTTTATTACTTGTCTTTTTAATGTTCAATTAAACTTGCCGGGTGGAATAAGCATTTTGCGAGCCTTGAATTCGACGAGTTTTAGCTGTTTTGTTTCGATAGTGGAACTTAAATTAGTTCACATTTAAAGTTTCTTGTAAGATTATGTACTTTTTTGCTTTTTTGCGACATTACTGCTATTAAAAGAAACTACTAAAAAACGACGGAACGTTAGCTGCTACGTGTTTTAAAGCTCAAGATGATGCTGATGTTTATTACCTTCTTTATTGCAATTATTACAGATTAAAACACTAACAACAAGTACTGTACTCGCTCGTATCAACCGAATATTGTATCAATCAAATAGAAGAGAACATTCATTCACTTCATTTTCAGCGAATATTCATCCATCACGCTCTCGAAAAAGATTATTAAAAGAAGCGTCATCGAACCCCGATCGAAAACTTTATTAAAAAAAAAGAAAGCAACGTCGATCAATTCCCGGCCCCAAAAATTAATAAAGCCATTCATCACGACTTTTCCTCTCCCCGTCAGCGACACGCTCCCGTCGCCTTTTCGCATCGCCCGGCGGCAGCGCACTTCGAGGCTTCTATCCCGCCGGCGCATTTTTCCCTCCTCTCCAAAGAGCGAGGAGTCTCCATCAGACTCTGAATTAGTCAGCGGGCCGAGGAGCAGCGCGGGATTACGCAAATTGACATCGGTGCGCGGGACGCTGAAAAATTTATCGCCCGGTTTCCGGGAATACATGTATATTCCGGGGGGTGGGTAATTCCGCTTAATAATCCAGGAGGACTTCCAGCGCGCGCCGCTCGGTCTCGGGGCTTATAATCCGTCCGCCTTTGGGCTCGCAGCCCCCGGAGTCGCGAGGCGGTCTCGCCGGCTTATTTTCCGTACGGCGGGTGGCTCTTCGCCGAAATTGCGACCCCGTCTCTCGACTCTCGTCTGCAAGTCAAAGTTTTTGTTCCGCCGCTGCGTCTTCTCTCTATATTGAACGCACGTGAGGCTGAGGAGAAGTTTGCGCTCTTCGATGAATTTCTCTTTTATGATGGTGTATCCTTGAAGCGGAGCGTCGACAAAAATGAAATCTCGAAGAAGTTTGCTTCAGTTTATTTTTAGAGGTGACTCGGTGACTGGATTATGTATAGCTATATACAAGCTTTATTATTTTCGGAGTATTCAAATTCAAAGCAGTATTTGATATTTGATATTTATTAACCAGAAAAATTTACATAGTGGTAGTAGTAAATCCTATAGAGGTAACACAGTTACCTCTGGCGATTAGGCTGGCTCTATCGTATAACTAGAAATAGAGAAGAAAAGAAGGAAAAATTTAAAACATTTCCCTGCATTTATAAAATTTCAATCTGTTAGCATGTATAAAATAATCCTCTTATTTAGTATTGCCAAATCGCAAAGTGTACTTTTATTCTTTATCCAAATTTTAATTATACCTTCTTAGAAATATCCTCAAAGCCACCTACAAACGCTACAATAATCACTTCAAACACCCAAGGCTCCTTTGACTTCTCCATAAAAAACTTAGAAGCGCGCAATGCGCACCGCGAATTTCGTCCGCATCCCCCGTCGTCCACTCCGAGCCTCCTCCGCGAACCTCTTCCCGCTCTGTGCACGGCTTTCCTACCCTTTGCATATTGATGAGTCGCGCGACGACGACCGCGGCGACGGGTGTAAAATCCCCGGGCACAGACGCCTATAAAAATGGCAATAAAAGCCGAGAGAGCGCGCGCGTTTTCGGCCATTATTTAACCCCGGCGGACCACCTGCGCTACGGGGCCTCGCTCCTTTGATGCCGTGATTTATTCGCGACGCCGGGAGGATGGCCCCGGCTCTCTCTCTCTCTCTCTCTCTCGCGCTCGGCAGAAATTAATAAATCAGAGTAATGGAATGCGGCGGACGGAGAGGAGGACCGGGATGCTGGGAGGTGGATTTTGCTGCTGGGAGCGGATGATTTTTCGTTTTAATTGAATTAGGCCTAATTTTTCTAGGTTGCGAAGATTCATCTGTTAAAAACTTAAGAATTTTAACACAGTTTAAAATAATGCGTCTTTCTTTTCTGGGGTAATTCAGAGATATTACATGAGATTGAGTATACTTGGAAGAAAAAGAATAGCAGGTGTATTTTAAAATAATATTCTAAATGCGCCAGTCTTAAATAGATGTGACTCATAACAAATGCTAGACCGGAGAATGATTGCACACAATGAAAATAAATTTGCTTAAGAAAATTGAATGCTAATTAGTAAGTAGGGCATTTACCTGACCTCAGCCTCAACGCAGAAAAACACCTCTCTCGATCCTTCGAAAAAGTCATTTTTTTTCCAGGAATCAATCATTTCAAATATATTGCACTCTTGGAGTCGAAACGCATATATAAAAATTTAATTAAAAATAATATCCTTTATTTTTATTAATAATACATCACCTCGGCGCTCGCAATTACATCTCCCATCGTAATCAGCGCCCGAGAAAAGCCGGCGATTTTCGAAGCGTTAGTATATATATATACGTCTCGGCTCATTTTCGCGGCCGCGCTTATTGATCGATTCTATTTTGAATTCTCCATGAATATCCTTCAACGTCTCTCGTTTTATGTAGACTCGCGCGTCTTCGCCGCGCGCGGCTTTCCCGACTCTCCTTGGCGTACTTACCGAGCGGCGGCATAAAATATTCTCTCCACTTTTATGCATCGTAAAACACCTAATCGAATCAGCGTTTCGCTAAAGAGAAAGAGCTTATTTCATTACAGTCTCCTTCTTCGAGAGGCATCGGTTTTCGGATCCCGATCGGTTTCTCGATCGCTTTGGGGGATTTCTGCGAGTGTCGGAGAAGCCCCCGCGGGCTGACGGGGATACTTAATTTAGACGTTGCGCTCTCGGCTCGATATGCGATCGGACGCGTATTGATTTCGCTGATTAATCTCGAGACGGTTAAGTGTATGTAAACATCGAGGCGGCTGGGTTCATAAACTTGGGTATATATCGCGGGACGCGATATGCACTTCTGGGGATTCGCGAAAACATAAATTAGTTTAATTTAATGAATTTTATGAGTAATTTACTGCATTTTATATACCAGCAATTTAGATTGAAATTTATGGTAAATAATTGAGTATCATAAATTTCGAGTATTTATGCGCGCTGGCATTAATCATACTTTGCATCAATTATGAAAATTATCTACAAAACGCGAAAGCCACTTTATAAATCAGCCTGCTTCGCCAACGAAATAACACAATTCAGCGTGAAATTTTTTCCCTTTTCCATATAAAATTAACCGACATTCAGCATTAAATTGAAAGCATTAACAATTTTTCCAACTCCGACTTGCCTTCTTCTCTCCCAGGGAAGTGCAAGCGATTTCGCCCGGCCTGCCCCTCCCACTTCCGACCCCCCGAATCCCGAGACACCGCGGTCCATTCAAGAGAGATTCGGGCCGCCGCCGCCGCCGATTTTTTGTCCGATCCCCCGCGACGAGGCCCGGAATCGGTCGCGCTCGATTTCCCGGTAACGACCCTCCCGACAAGGCGGCCCTTCACCTCCTCCGTTCCGAAAAGCGAGTCTGCGCTGATTAACGAGATGCACGTGCATCGCCGTCGTCTCCCAAGAATTCTCGTGAGCTGATCGTCTGCCGGTGTTTTTGCCGAGGGTACCCGTCGAGGGGGGTGTCGACTCCCCTCCGGCGAGTTTCTCGAGGTGGTGGCCAAGGCGTGCAGGATGTATTTATCAATTTTCCCCAGCCACCCTATGCGAATCCAGGAGTTGTAAATCAATTTCGGGCTGCGTGTATCAATTTTGGGAAAAGTGCCGATTGGGAGGGAAGATTTGGCGGGTCGTGTTTGGATAGGACGTGTTTGTAGGCGATGAAACATGGGTTGGTGATTGGCTTGGAATTGTAACGTCGTTTTTCTGGATGGGGTGGCAGTTTGATCGGAGAAATAATATTTTCTGATTTTAGTTTGATTTATTATTGATTCTTCTTGGAATTGATTTTTTGTATTTCTATATTTTATCACATTATTTTGATAAATAATATTTTACAAATACAATAATTCACTAATTGTTACACTGGCTGTCTTAATTTACAATCAATTAGAAAATTTTTTGCTCACAAAAATTGAACATAATTCCTTTTATACTCGAATATCAATATTGTTTCATCGAATCCGCACAATGTAAACACTCTTACTCCCAAACGCCAACATCCCCGCCGGCAGATTATTACACAATTCAATCCCCATCGATCCCGCACAAAGCTCAACCTCCATCCGCGTCACGTAACCAAAATCCACAAGAACCGCAGAGTCCATAGATCGGAAGATACCCCGATTTCCGGTCGATCGGCCGTCCAGGCCCGGGCAGCAATCAGCCTTTTTCCCCTCGAAAGAACCAATTAGCCGCTCGCCCGGAGGAGAGAAGCACCGCGGAGCTTATCTAAGCGCGCGTCCGGCCCTCCCTCTCTCCCTCCCTCCGCCGCCGCTTCGAAAATTTTCGCGCCGAGGGGCAGGAAGGAAGGGTAAAAAAGAGGAGCGGCCGCCGGTTCGCCGAATGAATTGCCGTCGTTA
Organism: Ormyrus pomaceus; assembly: GCA_900474385.1. Classification (NCBI taxonomy): domain Eukaryota; kingdom Metazoa; phylum Arthropoda; class Insecta; order Hymenoptera; family Ormyridae; genus Ormyrus; species Ormyrus pomaceus. The sequence goes on from UCOM01000944.1 coordinate 46,033, forward strand.
AGCCGCCGCTTCATTATCATTTATCGGCCGGCCGACTTTTCTTCGTTAAGCTCTCTCTCTCTCTCTCTCTCTCTCCTCGACCTTGAATCCTCGCGGGAGGACTGAAATAAAGGCCGATTTGTTAGCCGCCGCGCCGCGCGGCAATTAAGATAAATCGCAGATTTAACGCCGCGATTATCGCCCCGCGTTTATAATGCGATCGTGGCTTTAAGGACGGGAGATTTTTCCGAGGCTCGTTGCCGCGCGGCCTTTTTTTTTTAACGAGTCTTATACGAAATTAAGTTATATACTTCGTTCAGCCGGTGGCATTAATTTTACAGGTTTTTTTACTGTTTCTCTTTGCGGCAATGATTTTGGGAGTGTTGAAACGAGTTCATTTATTTATTTTAACTGTTTTTTTTTTATATAAATGTATAGCGTTGTAGTACTTTTATTTCAAGAATAAACTATATTTAAATATAAATATGCGATATAACGTTGAAACTCTTTAGCGAAAGCTTTTCCTAACAATTATAATTTTCTAAAAAAATAAAAAAGTATCTTTCACCGTCCAACCTGAAATTAAAATCCGACATGACCCATATTTCGGCCGACAAATTGGAAGCACTAAACTCCCAAAAAAAAAGCTCGGCGAATAACGTCGAAATTTATATCAATACGGGCCTACTCGCTGCAAAAGCCGCGCCGATCTCCTCGGCGCATAAAGCGCTTGTTTATGGAACAAACGAGTCTGCCGCTTGTCCCCGTGGTGACAGAAGCGTAAGAGAAGCGGCGCGGTCCCTCCATACGGGCCTCGTCGCGGAGAGTCGTAATTCACGAAACGGCGCGGGCCCGGCGCATTTTATTCGCGCTCACCTCGATACAGCCGCTCTCTCTCTCTCTCCCTCGCCTTGACATTGGTACGTGGGTGGCATACGCCGAGAGGGAATCCCGGAGGCAGCCTTGAGCCTTCGGCCGGCCGACAGCGGTACTTTCAGGAATCTCTCTCTTTCCCCGGGAAAAAGTGTCGGAGAGCCGAGAGAGAGAGAGAGAGTCTCTGTCTCTTTCTCTCCGAGCGGCGCGGACCGGCACGAGCCGAGCGTGTCGCCCATTATACTGAGGTCAGCGCGCCCACTGATTTCGCCAGACGTGACGGCTCTCGGCGAAAGGAGGCGCGATTTTTCGGGGGAGACGCGCGGATTCGGGAATTGATTGTGGCGGATTGGGGCTCGATAACGGGTGATGAAAATAGTTTCGATTCGGAGGGTGTTTTTTTTGGGCAAGAGTTGATAATGGTGCTTTTGAAATTTGTCAATTGCAACGAATCGTTATTAGTAAATATAAAATACTTGAATAAGAAGTTTTAGGAAAGAGTTAAATATAAAAAAATAAATAAATAATAAAAAAAATAACCCTGGTAGAAACGTTAAACAGTTTTTAGCCGTTTCTTAGCTTATTTTGTAGTTAAAACAACAAACTGCTATTATTTTTTGTCATTCTCAAATAATTAAATATGTTTGCTCATCAATATTTCAGTGTAATGATATTTTATCTTTTAAAATGATTTTCCAATTGTTTTTATGTAATTTATACATCAATTTTAGCTCAAAAGCAGTCCAATTGGTTAATTTTCTTATACCAGATAAAATACATATAATTAAACTCAAACTTCAAATTTAAAGCCAAACACACCGACCAGGTGGCAAAAGACGCTGCGAAATCTAGTCCAAGCCGACGAAAAATCCGTGTCAACCTCGGGCCATACACCGCGACAAAAGCGCCGAAAACAAAAAGCCGCGCATCGTCCGTCGTTCCGTGCACAAAAGCCGCGCGCGTGAACGGAACGGAAGTACACTTTAAAGCCGCCTCGGCGCGTGCGCCCGATAAGAAGGCACAGAAAAATTCCAGCCCGAAAAGGAGAAAGGAGAACCGCGGCGCGGCCGGTTTTTGGGTATGCGTCCTACGCACAGCTCCGCGGATTCCTTCTCTCTCTCCTCGCGGGAGAGCCGGTCGAAAAATTACGAGGCCAGCGAGCCGATGCGCCTAGCGGTTCTTCATTTTCGGCCGTTTTTCAGGAAACTAGGTAAGCGGATCTGGAGCGACAGCGCCCCATTCCTCGGATTCTCCGCTTACGTAACCGCCGCCGCCGCCGAGGTACGATTCATTAGAAGGCCTTTACCAGGGGGGACCGTTAGACGCTTAATTCGACGCATTGTGCGGCGGCTATGCTAATTCGGAGTCCTCGCTCGCGCGGGAGTTTAATGTTAAATACAGCTAGTTTAATGCCGGCATTAGGAGCGCGAGTTTTATAAACGGCCGGGCCGCCGTCAAATTAATTCGTTTGATTTATCGGACGGGGAAATTCTCGACGTTTCGCGCGAAATCGGCGCTATTAATATCGCGTAATCTACGGTTTCTGTATTATGCGCTGCTTGAATGGTGGAGGAAACGGGTAATGTGCCCCGGTGAAAAACTGATTTTTCTCGGGGGGAGCTGAATGGATCCCTTTCAAAGTTGTCGCTTTACCGTTTTGTACTATATTAAACTGCGCTAACGGCTCGGTAGTTTCTAAATTTCTTAAAAGCGCCAATTGTAAATTATTCTAAAATATATAAAATCGTTTATTAAAATCCGAAAAAAGACGCAAGTTATTAAATCAAAGCTCGTAAACGTCACAAAACGCTCGCCAGCCGCCCTAAAAAAAAACGCAGGCCTCCCCGCGAAGTTTATACACGCCTCAGCCAGAAAATCCGCCTCGCCCGCAGAAGCAGCTTCCGCGCCGCCGCCGAAGAAAAGCATCAAAGCGCAGATGATCCTCCTCTCGGAGCCGCCGCTGCCGGGGGAGACGTTCGTAAAAAAGTCTCCGGCGCAACGCAGCACACATGAAGGTTCCGCGGCGCGGAACGTGCGCCTAGTCGGTTTTTCTCTCCCCCTCCTTTAAGAACCCGCGCGCGGTTCAAACTAATTGGTAACACGAGCGGCTGCCAGAGAGAGAGAGAGAGAGGCGCCAGATTCTCGGAAGACGAGAGCGAACTTCGCGAACTTCGCCGAGCGGAGGAAAGAAGCTGATATTTATGGGGGACGGGGAGGCCGGGCAAAAAGTTACTATATGGACTGGCTGACAGGTTCCCAAGAGCACACAATGCAGCGGAGAGCGCCGAGTTAAAGGGAATAGGGAATTGACGCCCCGAGTACCGATGAATTCTTTTTTGCCCGGGCGGAAAAAAGAGGAAGCGCCGCGCCGAGAGCTGCCGCTCTCCGCTTTGTTCTCTCTCTCTCGTGTCGAGTGATTTATGGCTTTTTAAGAGAAGCGCTTTCGGAAAATAAAGCGAGACACGAGGCGGGAAAAGGGGGCCTCGATGCGTGTACGAAAATCGTTCCTTTTTTTTTGGGCGGAGGAGTAAATCAGGAAAAATTGATAGTAATGAGACAGGGAGCTGGCGGTTAAATCGCGCGGAGATTGTAATCGCCGGCTGGCTTTACGAGCTTTTGACTATTTAATAAGCCGTAAAATAGGCGTTTCGCAAGATCTTCGGCCGTAAATTTAGCTGAAAAATAGGATTTAGCATGAGAGCCGTGAAAAAGTAATGAAGAAGTCGCCCGAGGGAGAGTCGTATTTCTTTGATACTTCGAATTATATTAATTCGAAATTAATATTTTCTTTTCATAGATTAATGATGAAAAATTCTTTCCTTTACTACCGTGATTTATAATTGTTATTAAAAAAAGCCCCACAACAAATGGGGTTAACTCAGTCGTGAATAAAGCAACGTGCAAAAATGACGCACCCCGATTTAAAAAAAAAGAAGCTTAGAAAACCGACCTAAAAAGCAGCGTATCCTTGACTTCAAAAGAATTCAAATCTAAAAACCATCGCCGCGTGAAACCATAAGCCTCGCAAAATTGGCCGTCACCCCGGCTAATTACGGAAAAATCGAGCGCTCGGAGCGTCGTCGTCGTCGCTCGTCATTGTGTTCGCTCTGCGAGAGATATATAAACGCGAAAGAAATCGTAGACGGAAAGGGCGCCGACGGGGGACTTAACGAGGTGGGGGGGTCGAGTCGAGAGACGCAGCTTTGAAGTGCGGAGAGAGAGACGCGTAAAAAAAAAAAAAAAATACGAGGGAGGAAAAATCGAGGACGAGAGCCAAATATCCTTGCCGACGCTTCTTCCTTCCTTCCCGCGCTCTCTCCCTTATTGATTTATGCGGGGAGCAAGAGCCCCGAAAGGACTCGGCGACTGCGGAAAATCTACTGCGGCGGCGTGCGGCGTATATATGCTGCCTTTCCTCGCTTTGGGCTCTTGATATAAAACTCACCCTCCTTATTAGGCGGGCAAGTGGATATTTGATGGGTGACGTCGTCGGTAATGGAATTGCTTTTTTCATTCGATTGTCGGGGGAATATTCGCAATGCGGAGATCCTCGCGGCTACTGGAGATTAAAGGATATTGGTTTTCTTCAGGAGAGGTATAATATTAGCCTTTAATAATCCCGCGTACTCCCCGAGAAAGGACACTCGAAGCGATTTAATTTTCTACGAACGCCGCGGCGAAAAGTCCTTGACACAAAAGGCGACAAAGTGTCTACAAAAAGGAACGAGATCCCGCTCGTAAAAGTAAAAATCCAGATTTAAAATGCTCGCGGCGCGGCTCCTCGCGATCTCCCGACACGTGTACGCGCGTTAATCGCTCGCGGGTGAAAATTTAACGGCCGCCCGGCGCGAGCGCAACATCCATTAACCTCGGCAGCGCGCTCCTCTCGCTTATCCCCTAATTTACGAGGAGCCATCAATGACGCGCGCCGCGAGAGAGAGAGAGAGAGAGAGAGCCGCGCGTGCATCGATCATACAAATCAGCAGAAAAACCCATTGACATTCATCGGCGCGCGAATACTCGCCGCCGCCGCCGCCGCGCTGCTCTCTCTCGCGAGAGAGAGTCCGTAATAACAGGCGCGCGAGTCTCTCTCTCTCTCTCTCTCTCGGGGATCGAACCCCATAATTCTCGCGCGAGGCAAGTGGAACGCGTTGCCGTTTAGACAATCAATCGCGGAGTTTGCGTGCAGGGGGCTCTCTCTCTCTCTCTCTCTCTCTCTCTTTCTCGCTCTTAGAACGCAGAAATACCCCGTGGATGTACAGTTAGCGGCGTCGTTAACGCGCCGCGTGACTTCCGTGTCGTTCGATTCGATGCGCGTTAACGCCTCCGATAATGCGAGCTCATTAACTCCCCTCTCTCCGGTATACCCCAGGTGAGCCTGGGCCTAATGTTTACGTCTGCCGAGGTGCCGGGGCAGGCAGAGCTTAGGTTCGGAAGGTGAAGTGAATCGGCGAGTTTTCATCGAAATTCCGGCCGTTTTTTCCCCTTTATACAGTATAGTAAACAGCTGATCAAACAGAGCTTAATTCGGAAGATAAAGACGAGAGATTACTCATGACCGGATTAACAGTCTCGCACGTTCGAGGTGCTAATGGAGCCTTGACTTTTTAAACAATGTACGGCGGCGCCTCGGCAAACATCATATCGATACGCACATTTTCGCTATATTTAGCCTTTCTTTTTTGGCTGAGATGCGCGCGTTTCCAGGCCCTTTCTTCGTACGGGCTAAAGTGTGAAATAACCTTTAAAGAGTGTTTGCTCTTGAGTTTATACCATTACGACTGCGAAATAAAACTTGAAAGTATAAGGGGAGGACAAAGCACCGCGACTTTCTTCTTTATCGTCGCGAAAAATCTCTGCGAAGTAAAAAAAAAAAAAAAAACTCGGCTCGTCCAAAAAGTGCAGGAGGCGCTTGAAATTCAAAAACTGCCGGCGTCAAATTCCGAAATTGGCTCTCTCGAACTCTCTCTCGACGAAAAGGCGCCCCGTTCTCGCCAACAACCGTTGTCGCCTTATGCATAATGCAAGCTCGCGCAAGCACCGGACGATAATCGCCATCGGTGTGCACGTCGTCGTCGTCGTCTCGCTCCGCTTTTCAGACGATCACCAGACGGTCTCTCTCTCGCGAGTCCTCCTCGCGGTTCCGGATGCGCTGCTTCACCTGTGGGAAGCCGCGGGACGCGCCGCGATTCTATTATAATCCCAACTTCCTCTCCGCACGGAGAGCTCTCCTCTTCGCTCGGAGGGCATATATATATATATACACGCCGCGCTCGTGTTCGAGGCTGAATTAAAGCTTCGCGCCGAGCGTCTCTCCCGGGCTTCCGTCCTCGTGAGCTCCTCCGCGAGTCGTCCTTTTTCCTGCTTTTCCCGCGACGGCTGCTTTTGAGAAACTCGTTTTTCCCCACCGCGATTATCGTGCTTCGGTTAATGCTTGCGGATTAAGCGCGGATTTATTTATTATTCCAACAAAGCTTCGCTCTCGGCGAAGTAGCTTCTCGGAAAGCTGCATTTTTAACGAAGAAAAAAGGAAGCAAAAGCGACCGCGCGGCGCCGAGTGCGTGCCGTCCACTCATCCCGAATATGTATATCCCCGCGCGCGCGCATCTCCTCTAATTCTCCCTCCCCCCGATTACCGCGCTCATTGTAATTCTCTCCCGCGCTCCTCTTCCGCGTCTCGAAATTTCGCTCGCCGCCGCCGCTGCTCTTCTTCCCTTTATATACACATCGCGCGTCGTTCTCTCGCGGCGTTTGGGGCCTCTGCTGCTCTTCGTGACCGCTTCAGGTTCAGTGTCTCCTTCCTTCTTTCTCCTCTGCCTTAATGAGGGTCAATCCGGCGGCGGCGCGCCGCGCTGCGCTCTCGCTTCGTATGTACGTTATACCGTTAGCCGGGAATTTCGAAAAGACCTCGAACCCCTCAAAACAAAGAGGACGCGCGACTTTTTTTTTCCCGTCGCGAAGGAGCGCCGAGAGACGAGTGTGCGTTATATTCCTCTCTTGCTCTCTCTCTCGAGCGCGCGCGCGAAACGTATGCGAGGAATGCGCCGGCCGGGAAATCGACACGCGAGAGGAAGGAGGAATGCTCGGTTTTGACGGAGAGTTCATGTGTACCCAAGTGCGAGAGCGGCTTCCGCGTGTCGGGATTGTGCGCGATAAATTGGCGGGATCGCGAGGGGAATGTTGACGTGTGTGCCGTCGGATATGATAGCGAAAGCTTTTTTGGGTAGTGGAAATTGAGATGTAGCGAGAGCTGAAGCTTCATTGAGGAATATTTAAATTGAAACGGAACTTTGTAAAATACGAGAGGAATCCAGCTGTATTTTCGAAGCTCGATTATCTCATCGAGCCAAGAAGGCGCTTTTAAACTCCGCGGAAACACAATATGATTCTCTTTATTTCGCAGTTAATGAACTCGACCCGAAATTTAAGAAAACACAGTTACGGACGTCGTTAATAATCCATTCCTTTGTGTCTCCGTTCCGTACGCCAAAAACCAGCGAGAAACGAAGAGGCCGCCGTGCGAAACTCCGCGGGCGGCGCAGGAAGTCGGAAATCTAGACCGGCGCGAAATAAAAAAAAGTTCATCATCCACATTTTCGGCGCTCGCCTTCTAATTCGCCCGAGAACCCGTTGCTCGCCGCGGCTCTTAATGGGCGGAAAGCGGATTTATTTAACTGTACACCCGAATCCTTACCCAGACGCACGATGTGCAATGATTATGCAAAGCGAGAGAGGCGATATCCCCCTCCTAACCATCCAATTAAGACGAGCGTCCGTAAGGACGTACGAGAAAACAAAGCGGAGAATTGGGGGCTGAACGATCGTCGGACGCGCGAATACGACGCGTATACGTGACCGAGGAGCCGAGCGGGAAATCGAGGCTGCATTGTGCGCTTTTTCGAACGCAGCGGTCCGCGGACGAGGGCGACGGGGGGCCGTTTTTGGATCGTGCCTTCTCGGTGCGCGACGTAATTCTGCGAGTACGCTGCGAGTCCGGTCGAGACATCGAGGAGAGAAAAAGGAGTTTATCTCGGATTGAAAGGGATGGGATTTCGTTTGAAGTGGACGTGTTTTGGTCGCGTTTAATTCCGGCTAACGGTTCGAGGTAATCAGTTACGTCTGTCGGGAGCAGGTGTGACTGTAATTTTGAAAAAGAAAACACTCGATACTGTACGGCGCGAACTCATTTTTCAGAGGAAATTTTGATTCGACATACCGGAAAGAAAAGGTGAAATATTACGGATTAACGCGGACGAGTTGATGCCGGTTTAACGGTACAAACGAAAAAGGCCTTATTAGTCAATAGAACCGTGTGAATACAAGATCGAGCATTAAAAAAATATAGTACTGTAAATAATTAATTGAGCCGCTTTTCAAGCCTGCGTCATTCGGTCCGTCACAAAAACCTCGTCGTAAACGAGGGCATTAAAGACCCGAGAAACGAAAAGCCACTCAATGTCGATCAATGCCTTCGTAAATCCCCGCTAATTATTACGACACTCCGCGGCTCGACTGCATAAATTAGTCCTAGCCTTAAACGAATATATGCAAAAGGCGTCAGTATACCAGAGTCGTTTATTTTTTTAACGAGCGATTAAGCGCAATTTAAGCGCGAATCCCGCGTCAGCGTCGTGAAACCGCGCGTCGCGTCGTTTTCCCCTGCCGGCAGCGGCGGCGCGGCGAGACCGGCCTCTAAATCAATCCGCTAAAAGGCCCCCGAAGAATTGAATGATGGCAGAATAAACGGCTGATACATCATCCGCGGGAAATTGCTCGGCGCCGCCGCCGCCTCTCTACGCTGACAAAATTAATAGCCCCCCCCCCCCCCCCCCGTTTTTATATATGCATACGGAGCCCGATACATCCGATTATAGAGCAAATCGAGCGGCGCGGCCGGCGTGTATAAATCAGCGACGGCACGGCGACAATGTCATCATCGCGCGCTTTTATGAATTCCCGATCGCGGATAATATTGTCGCGCGTCGTAAACTTTCGCCGGCGGGGAGATGTATTCAATTTGACGAGGAGGCGAGATGCTAACGAGCGCGACTCGCGGGAGTCGCGCGGGGCGCCGTAAATTCCGAGGAAAGTGCGTTGATTTTTCGGAGCCGCGCGCGTCATTTGCACTCGAGTTTTTTGCGGGAGTCGCGGGGGTTTTTTTTTGTCGGGTTTAGTGTGTGCGGCGGGGATGTGCGGAAAGTGGACGGGGGAGCGTGATTTATTGATCTGCGGAAGGTTGTTGTCTTGTTTCAATTATCGGCTGGACGGAGGTGATAATTTCTTGCCACGTATATATGAAGCTGAGCGTTATCAAAGTAGAGATTTGAAAGGACCTTCCCAATGGTACATAGGAATTTTGCCTGTAAAGGGAAACGTACTAAAGTTGTTTCACGAGAAAGAACATATAAAAATATACAGAAAGATCGAAAAAATAATTATTTTAAGTGTCGGGAATTTAGAGATAATTGGAATTCAAGTTTACACCCCACACAACGATTT
>UCOM01000945.1:0-55407 GCA_900474385.1 Ormyrus pomaceus
CCTTTGTTTTTGTTTATATATAGATATACAAAACATAGGCGTGTACTGTTTGTTTTGTGTAGAATATGACCAGTCCCCAAAGCTTTCTGATTTCATATCCAGTTCGATCGGATGTCGACAGTTCGACGAGGTGTACTATTTATTTTGTATTATAATGCCTGCGACCATTTCGTGTAGTTGTGCGAATGTATGAGTGTATATTTAGTTTTGTTTTGAAATATTCAAATTATATTTAGTATCATTGTATCTATATACCGACAAGAAAGTTTAAATTTTAGATTCAGGTTTTTGTGAGTTCCTGATGGAGTTTTGGTTAAGCATTGTGAAGAGTGACGAGGGAGATGAACGCACGCTAGATATACAGGGAGAGAGAAAGAAAAGTACAGCGAAGTGGTTAAATTTATGTGCATATAGTACGAATGTGCGCGATTGAACTTCGAAGAAGAAAATATACACTTGTCTTTAATTCGGACTAGTGTTTTATTATTGATTAATTCATCCGAACCTTCACCTCATTATGTTGTTCCGATACGTCGTGCATTTATACTAGACAGTTTATTAAATTAATTCATAGTTTGTTACCTGCCCGGGGTAACAACTTGTATGGGAGGAGGGTGTAGCGAGATTGAAGAAGATGTAGGTTAGGATACGGATTTGAAGAAGGTAGTCTGTCACTCCCTGGTGTCCGTATCAAACGATAACGGGGACCTGAGATCGATTAATCGTGATTTCCGCGGCGAACAGCCGCCCTCTTATGCTCGCAGGATGGCTAGTTCGCTCGCGGCTAAGCGCTAGAGCGCGCTCCGCCGCCACGCGGCGGGCGCCGTAAGTAGGCGGGAGCGGCAGACGCAGACTGAAGCGCGGACTTCCGAGCGCCGCCAACAGAGGCGCTCCACGACCAAGCGCAAGTGCTTGTGTTTTTTAATAATGTAACAAGTTTACTAAAGTAATTCGTAGATTTATTCAAATAATTATCTTTTACTTTTTCGAGTTCACATTTCGAAAAAATTTAATTTATTTAGTTGCCAGGAAAAGCTTCAAAGTAAATCGAATTTAAACCGTAAATTTTCCCAGATTGCCTGATAAATTTTGGTTTTTACGCTTATAAAACAAACTTTAGCTTTCAGAAAGAAAGTGCAGTCAGCTCTTACTGATAAGCTCATAGCATCAAAGATTGATTTCGATACAATCCATCATTTATATAAAATGTCGAAAACACGCAACGCCCACGTCACGTTTGCCCTTTTTTTTACTTAACGTTTTAGCCCAAACACGATTTATTACTTTATGTATATAATAATCTACGAGTATATTAAAAGAAGCACGTCAGCATTATAAAACTGTTGAAAATTAGCATCCGAGAAGGTTGCATTACAAGCCAGGACGACGAAGCAAGGAGACTCCGCAGTGCAGGCGGCAGTTTCGAGCTTAGCGCGCAGCACGTACCTACTCGGCAGCATTATCAGTTCTCGGTTCGACCCACTCGCGTCTCGTATCGTCCTTCCAGCGCTCGACGTTTTTCATCGTCCTCTCTCTCTCTCTCTCTCTCTCAGCTCAGCTGTTATCTGGCAGCGATATCTCTCAGTTTTCTCGAGCGCTACGTGTCGCGCCGTTATTCAGCCGCTCGCAAAGCGAATGGCTACCGCCGCCGCCCCGGCCATAAATTACCATCGGGGATTATTTATCTCTATTCGGGCTCTCCGCATTATCCTCCGCTCTCGATATATTCTTTAATACGGCGTAAAAGGCGCCTGCGCGCAGATTTGCATTTATGCGCGGAGAGGCGGGGGATTACGAGCCGGTCGCGTAATTGCCGATTTTTGGCCGGGGACAAATTTTCGAGCGCGAGATTTTATCGGCCTGACTACGTCCACAATGACTCGTGTACACGACGCGCGACTTTTCCTTTAGTTTATATGCTTTACAAGAGCTAACGCTGCTAAAGTCGAGCGTTTTTTCTTATCGGGGAGGGGAGTTTTAATTACTGCGCCGAGATATGCGAAGCGGTTTTGAAATTTATTGAGATATCCGGACACGGTGCGCTACCTGATAATGCCCGCTGCTTGTAGGCAGGAGAGCAAAGTGAAATCGACTCTTTGCACTAATGAAGTTAGGTAATAAGCAATAGTTTAAATGAGTATTGCCGCCGCCGCCGCCGCCGCCGCCGAGGCGCTTTTTTGACAGGGATTTTTGCGCTTCGGACTTTCAACTTTCAAAATGTTATTGCCGCCGCCGCGTTGATATTTAATGGAAAGGTAGGCATTGGGGCAAACCAGATACGCCTTAAACTTTTAAGCTTAGATGCACTGCTAAAAATCTGGGTTAATTTCGTTTCCGGCATTTGTGAGCCAAGAAAATGCTGGACTTTCTATAGGATATTTAATAAATTTGATTTTTCCCGAGCGAGCTTGTAAATGCATTTTGAAAATTATGCAAAAAATCTAATTACGCAGGAATAATTATTGCCGGCCCTAATTTAATCGGTGCCTAGCTTTAATCTAACTACTTCCGTAATGAATAATACAAGCTTCGTTACAATGTTTTTATACTATTTACATAAAGATGAAGTAAATTACAACGTAATATCATTTTATATTCGATATTGTCAACATTCTATGTTTAAATTTCCATTCATTATCTATTTTAGGCTCGAAAATTTATAATTACGAACTTAGTTTGCCCGTTATTAACTTTAATAAATCGCAAAGCCCAAAACTTCATTAGCTCCCCTAATAAACTTCCAGAAATCTGTTCTCCAAGCGAGCAGATTTATCACAGCGAGCCCGAGCTCCGCCGGCTAAGCACTCGGGCAATAATTAACTCGTCAATCATACAATAGCTTTTGAAAAATGCCCACGGGCGCAAATGGCGACTGCTTTCTCCCGAGCTCGCGCGGCGGCTCGATTACTCTCCCGGTATTAAAAAAAAAAAAAAAAAACAGCCCCAGCTCCGCTGCTGCGCGGCACGCGACAATAATTCGCGCACGTATCGAATCGCGTTATCGATAAAATTGTCAGCCCCGTTGCGTTTTTCCCGCATTTTTCCGAGGCGAAGCGCGGCGAGCTTGAAAGCGCCGCCGCCGCGGCCGCGCGCGCTCCGCGAAATCGCTTATTTATCGAGGCGCGCGCTTACCACCGCGACGCTTACTGACAAGTTTAGAGGCTCTCGATAGCGCGAGAGAGAAGCCCGATAGCGAAACCGTCGGGGAAAAATCGAGCAAAGCGCGGGAGAGAGAGAGAGAGAGGCCCCGATTCGTTATACGCGCTGTATAATGTCTCGATCGCTCCGAGGGATAGATAGATAGATAGCTGGATAGATACTTTATTATGTCCCAGGCTGAGCGCAGATTACAATATTCCTGCGGGATAATTTATATAATAATGCAACATAATCAAAAGTGAACGCCAGGCGTTTTAGCGCGAGAGAGAGAGAGAGAGAGATAGAGCTCTGGGCTTTGGAAACAAAGAGGGCAAAACCGGGGGGAGCGATTTCCGGAGCTGCTTGAATAATGGCGTTAAAACATTTTAATAACTGAAATCAGGGCCCTTTTTCTGGCTTAATAAATTATTCGGAGAGCGGCCGGAGCCTGTTATTTCGAGCTCGCGGCTAGAAAATGCGCGTTATTTAAAAATTAACAAGGACTGCTCGTCGATACAATGGTAGCTTTATTTTAAATTAGCAGATAAAAAGCGCCAATGGAGCGGACGCGTACTTTACAATTCTAATTTATCTTAATTAGAAGTTATAGTGTACGCATTGTGCTGCTTTTTTTTTTACATTTTCCGATAACGTATAGATTTCTAACACCAGGCATATATGCCTGGTGCCGCCCGAGATACACGTGTTGATTCGAGATTTAGCTCGCTGTACCCCAGTAGTGCATTAATCTTAAGTGTTTTTTTGTTGCTATTCAATTATTTCCATTGTAATGTTACCACGTGCGATAACGCACCGGCGAACTTAACGTTATCAATATCTTTCATTAGACCTGGAATGGAAATAAAATATCAAGAGTCACCGAAAAATTCGCCTTTTCAAAACATTTATCAGCTGATTTATGTGAGTAGCAAAATAATTGAAAATCTAAAAACGACATCTCTTTTAATTAAAAACTCGGCTGCACTTTGTGAGCAAAGGAATTGCAATGTCAATCAATAGTATGGCAGAAAAGCTACTAACCACATATATAGTTTGAATTTGATTTAAACAAGCTTTTGATCGCATTGCCAATAAAAAAAAAAATACCGAAGCTTTGACCCGAAGCCCAAACGGCAACACGACCTCCTCTAAACAATCTTCCCGAGCCAACAATCAGCCCCATAAAAGGCCTTTTATCTTTCGACAATTAAGATCCAACAGGTTCTAAAATCAGGCAGCCATTGTGGCGCAACTTTCACCGGACCACATCGCGGCGCTTGCCGCGTCAATGCGCACAATAAAGGCCGTGGCGAGCAAACACCTCCGCGTCGGCCGGCCGCTCGCAGAAGGAAACAAAAAAAAAAAAAAAAAAGAAGGAACTGCGAGTGTACCCGCGGCGCGGGTTCCGCTAATGCGCCGTATCCTACATCTATCCGCGCGCCGCGGGCCGCATGACAAATTTCCCCGTCGCCCCGTTATGTACTCGCCGGAAAAGAAGGCCGAGAGATTTCCCCCCCTCTCCCCCCCCCCTCCCTCCGATGGGGGGTGCGGATAAACGCGCGAATTAGCGTAATATATCAATTGTTTCGGAAATAAGACGTGCTTAATGGCGCGGAGAGATTTATCGGGGATATAACTGCTAATTTTCCGAGGGATTAAAATATTGTTTTGTTTATCCGGGGGTACTTCGGCGGGTAGGCGCATTTCGGACTTTTATTTTTTTCCAGCGGCGCGAAATAAATTATACGATTCGGGGAGTGATAAAAATGCTATTCTTATGTAATTTTCGAGGCCGGCGGAGTTATGCAAGAGGGGTAATAAATCGCTTCGTGATAAAAGAATGTGGATGACAATGAAGAATGAGAGTGCAGTTTTTTTTAAAAAAGTAAGAGAAGCTGTATTTTATTTCCCTTTAGTTGAATTATCTCTGGTTTCAAGAGTCACCGGTGTGCCTTTTACCGGCGAATAAAAACGAAAGTCTCAATGTTTTGGGGGGGGGGACTTAGCAATCTAAATGCGTTTCTCGATTTGCAGCTAATAAATAAGTCGACTTAATATTACGAATGATTTTTATGTCCGTCTGTACATAAAAAGAGCAGTTTTCACGAGCAAAAATTCAGCGATTACGAGTGTAGAAATGTGCTGCCGATAACAGGCGCAATTAATTGCGCCAATTAAAAGACTTTTTCTTGACTCGGAGGACATTAGGCTAAAAAAATTACCGACTACATCGATTAATTATCGTGAATTAACAGGTATTTAAATCCGCCATCAAAGATTCCATTGCGCCATCACGATAGATAAGGCTCTTCAGAAAATTCAATCTTTGTTGGCGTTGCGCGAATTGGAGAACATTACCATAACCATCGCGAGATTATTTGCCGAGAGCATCGGATTGAATTTTTCAAGCATTTAATGCACGTCAACGTAATAATACACCGCGAAAGAAAGTGCGCGGTTTACGATCGCGCGGGCAGTAAAAAATGGAATGAAGTACAAAATCTAAGATAAGTTGAAGTTAATTCCTCAATCACCAGCTGCCCTCCCCGGTTTATTATCCTCGCTATAAAGTTTCACTTTGAGCAGTTTGCAGGACGTAAACGGCTTCGGCGCAATAAGCGTTTCTGCGCATAAAGTTCCGCATTAATCACAAAGTAAACGCAGCTAAAAAAAAAAAAACGGTTTCGCCAAAAGACCCATACGATGTCGTCGGCCTCTTCGCTTAATAACTTGCCCGCGTCGAAAAGAGAGAAAAGAAAAATAGACACAAAGCTCTATACGGTAGCATCAGCCGCCTCTTATATAAATAAACGTTCTCTCTCTCTCTCGTCTCTTCCGCAATAATGCCGCCCAACGGCAAAGGGGTGGTGCACTTATATTCCTCCGTGGAATATTACTCTTGCCCGTTGCTTTCGAGCATCAAGATAGACAGAGAGACGGATCCGTTAGGAAGAGAGGAGGAGAGAGGACTCATTGCTGAAAAAAAAATAAGCGGCGGAAGAATCGGAAACGAGCAGCCGGACAATGTCCGCCGTCCCTTCTGAGAGCAGAGCCACTGTCCAGTTCTCACCAAAGGGGGTATATATACCTCTCCGCGCATATCCCCGCCCGATGATGAGAAAAGCAGAGTAAGGACTGACCAATAGATCCGGTTTAGCAAGTTTCCGGATTCCGGGGGTCATCGCCGTCACCTTTGCCGTCCCCTCCCCTCCTACCTTTTTCGGCCTTTGGCGGCGCCGCGCGGCAACAACACAACCCCTTGGGCCTCGACCGACTGACCGCGCGCAGGCCGGCCCGCGCGGGCAGCCCTCCGCCGATGGCTTCCGATCGGGCGTCCGTCCATAAATTAAGGAATCCGGTTTTGCGATAATGCCCCGAGGGCCGCGGACAGTGTACGCCGGCGAATTAACCTGCTTTCGGCGAAGAGTGGCGCGCGCGCAGGTTAAAAAAGGGGATGACCACGCGATGCGTCTCTCTCCTCTGCTCCTCGCGCGCGCGGCGGCGTCCAGTTTCGGTGGGAACGAAAACCTGATCGCCGACACTTTTCGACTCTATTTCCGTGAGAGAGAGAGAGGGGACCTCTCGGCGATGAGTCGCGCGCGACAATGGAAAGCGTCTTCGCGAAAAGAGAGACCGGCGGCGGCGCGCTCGTTAAGGAGACCGCGCGACCGGACGAACCGGACCTCTCCGGCAACGGAACTCGCTCTTTGATAAGGGCCACGCGCCGTTAAAACGTACGTTGGCAACGTTTCGCGCGCTTCCGCGTTCGAGGGCGGCTCTTTCCTGTTTCCTCGCTCTAGGCGCGAGCGGCCGGCCGAAAACTTGATTTCGAGGATGAGTTATGCGCGAGGAGGTGCAGTGTCGAATCTGCGCTCCGCTGATTTCCGGGTGACGGTTTGCGAGAAACGGTCCCGGGCATCGGTTACGCGCGCACTAATTTATGCGCCGCTCTCGAAGAAATTGCAGTTTTTCAATGATTATACAGGACTTTGTTCCGAGTGCATTTATCTTCATTTTTTATTCTTATCGAATTTAAGAACGAGCGTACAAGGAGAGAAACTTTATTGCAGGAAAAAAATTACACGCACACTTTGATAAATGGGAAGTCGAAGGCAGGCCAAAATTAGCGAAATTGTTTGAAACTTCCAACTTTCATTAACGATTTTTCAGCCTTCTTGCGAATAAAGTCATTCTATTTTTCAAAATTACGTTGACGCATAATGAGTTCTCTAATTAACTCGGAACTCGATAGAATTGTAATTACAATAAAGTTGGTAAAATTGCGCTAATGCCACTGCCTCGGAACCGTGTAATGCGAAAATAATTGACAGCGGTGCTTTTCGGAATTGTTGCGCATAAAAAGAGATTATATAAGGGAACCACGAAGATGTAAGGATAAAAGAGATTGCCTTCAATTCCCGAAATTTCGTCGAGGGAAAGCAGAGGAAGAGACGCAAACAAGTCGAATCGAGTCGCGAGACTAACAATTTCCGTAATAATGGGAAAAAAAGACGCCGACCTCGAACGATTCTCGGTGCATCGGAAATCTTTAATCTCTCCGCAATCAAATCATACTTACCAGCCGAGCATGACCGAAATAACATTGTCTTAACGGCTATTGAGTGGCGCTCTTTGCTTTAATTTAATAATGGCGCGATTATTATGCGCAATCGCTAATTTGTGTATTACATGGAAGTAATACAAGAGTGAATACTACATACGAGTCACTTTTAGAAAACAAAACCCCCATTCTTTTTCTGAAATTCCTTCGCTATCCTCGCTTAATCTGCTGTGTTATGGGAATGAATATCGCTTTACTAGAGTTTAATCTATCAGTACACCGAGTTATGAACTGATAAACGAAAAAAGTCGGCATTTTGCATGCCTTATAAATGCGCTCGATCGCGGAAAAAGTTTAACGTTACAGTAGTAAAAGCTTTTTCTGGTACGTGTGAACGAACGAGCCAGAGACGCGTATCAGAAAAACGGCATCCTCTTAAAGGAAGCGATAAATAAATTTCATACTGCAGTAATTCGATCCGTTGTTTTGCTAAATGTTTTACTAAGAGCCCGAACACTTAAGTAACTTTTGAGGAAAAATTCAGGTAATTTTATCGGCTTATTTCAGTTATCAATATTGTTTATTAATAGAAAAACTCTCTTTGCTAATTTGATAGGCGCGAAATGTGCAAATTTAATGAAAATAACAAAATCCGATCGTTCCGTTAGCAGTCAATATTCAGCGCTTAAATTCTCACGATCGACTCGATGCATTTAAATTAGAGATTTTTTAGCCGCTTAAGAACATTTCTGTTATAAATACTTTAAGCGCTACTAATCGTTTTATACACTTTGCAGGTATCGGGCCTATCTCCCCGAGAATAAGCTCGATAAAGATGCACTTTTTTTTTACTTAGCTTTCGGTGGAAGCAAGTATAAACAGTTAGAGTATCCGAGGAAGCACGCGGTAATTGTTTTTTTTAAACTGAAAATATCGCCTTCCGAACTCGCGAGGCGCCCGTCGAAAGTGGCTCCGGAGAGCAAAGTCACTCGGCGTGCATGCACGCAGGTACATACACCCGGTGCGTTACAATGTACGCGGACTTCTCGCGCGAAAGGAAGGAGATGGCGCAATGAAGAGCCCAAAGGCTATACGCTCATGAAAGTCTCGCGCTCCTCGCTCTGCTATTAAGCATACAGGAGAGATAAGCGCCGGTAATTGTTGCTCCGTCCCGTTCTCTCTCCCTCCTCTCTCGCCGCGGCGAAAAAAGAATCTCCTCTCGCGAAGCGAAGAGGAGCAAGAAGAGGCGCGCGGCACGCGCATGCGTGACTTTTCAGAGCTTGCGCGACCGGATGTTGTTTATTCGTCCACGTCGGCCGCGCGCGGCTTCTCTTATATATACCCTCCCCTATCGCGCGCGCGCATCTCTCCGATAAAAAACCGCGGTTATTTATTTTCGTTTTCCGTCCGCAGCTGCGCGCGCGCGCGGATTTCTATGCGCAAAAACGATTTGTATCGATTACCGCGCTCTCTCGAGCAGCAGGCTTCTCTCTCTCTCTCTTTTTTTTACGGTGATTGATAGCGCAAAGGGATTAGAGTCTAATTTCCGTTTTTTTTTCGTGGCGGCGGCCGACGCGTCCACGTGCCGACGGTAAAAACATTGTTAACGGGAGTGCGGCTACTTGTAGTTTTGATTTTACTGATATTGCCGCGGTGTTTTCAATTAGTGATTGGCGTCGCTCTTGCACGCGAGGAAGTGCTTATGTAATGTGCTGTTAATTTATCTTCACTCGTTCAACTTCGTTTAATGTATTCCGTACTTGAATGCATACTTTTATATACAATTGTAGCATATCATAAATTTCGTTGGAGACGCTCGGAAATTTTAACCGATTTTAATTCGTTTCAACGAGAAACGTACGTTAAAGGTGTAAACATTTTTTATTACGCGCTCTTACCTCGACATTTAGCAGTAGAATGAAACGACGATACGAAGGTTCGATTATAAGTCATTACGGCTTGCGAAGAAAATTTTAAGTCGTTCGAGTCAAAGCCGTGATAGGGATTAACAACTCCTCTTCCCCGGCCGCGAATGGTAATAACGAATTTCCTAAACAACGTACTCAGCCTCGAAAAAAAGGCCCCAAACAAATACCCTCACGTATAAGCTCGATCCCGCAAAAAGCGGCAACACGAACAAACAACAGCGACGAAGCATCTTTTAATAAAGTTTCTTTCCCGGGGCATCGCAAATCGCTCCTCTCGCTGCTTGCATTTCTCTGCATCGAATCGGCGGACGCGGCGCAAAAAGCGAATCTCGATTTGTCCTGAAATCGTTCGCGCAGCCGCGCGCAAAAAAAGCCTCGCGCGCAATTCGACGAATTTCATTAAGCGCAATCCCTCTCTCTCTCTCTCTCTCCCGAGGAGAGCGAAAGAGAGAGAGAGAGGGACGAGGACGCATCGACGCGCGTAATTATTTATCGGGCCCCGATCTCGCATGTGGCTCACGTACAAAGCGAGGCAGCCTCCGCTTTATAAAAGGGTTTAACGTCGGGCAGAGTTTCCCCGGCGTGTTTTACACGCGCGATTGCAAGTTCGCTTCACGCACGGCTAATTATCATGCCTGCCGGAGAAAAATCCCGAGAGCCGGGCATTTTTCGCGAGCTCCGAAGGGCGCGCCGCGCTGTTTTTCCAGGCCTGCCGTCGCGGCTCTCGGCTATACGTATTCGCGAGATTGCGGATAAACGCCGACCGAAATGATCCTTCGTCCGCCCTTAATTGAGTTAGCAAGCGCGATCCTTTGGTCGAAAGAAGTTTATTGCGATTATTATACTCGGCGGGAGAAACGTCCTGAGAGCACGTCGACATTTTTACTTTTATATTCCGTCTTTTATATCCGAGCGTTGCATAAATTTTGTCGATCGTTTAGAGAGATAAGACTTTTCTCTCGCCGAGTAAATAGCTTGACTCGAGCTCGCTTTTCAATCTGCTCAAATATTGACTTTGTTCAACACAGAAACTCTAATTAAAATGGCTTTCAGTCTGCATTAGTTGTGCAATCAAGCCGACATTATCATGCTAATAAAGCTCTTGTAAAACCGACATAGGAAACGATCGTACTCTAACTTGTAATACCATAACTACTGAATAGAAGCTTATACTTCCTTTCTCATTTGCTTTTCTTGATTTATCTCTCTCTCTCTCTCTGTCTCTCTCTCGAAATATCCGAGCAGCTACTCCATCGGTCGCGGAGGACTTTTAAGAGGAAAGAAGATACGGAGGGGCCGCTGGCCCAAATTGAAATGTGCGCGTCTCTCCGGCTCTTTCACACGCCACCGAAATTCGCGTGCACGCATCGCTGCGTAAGTATACATGCGTGTACACGCGGAGGAGAAAAAAACCAGAGCGAAGAAAGTCTGCTCTCCTTCTACTGCTCCTCCTCCTCCTCCCGTTGCCGCGTCCGCCTCTCCGTCGCGAAGCTTTTCGAGCTTTTCGAAGCGGGCGAAACGTCGCGAACAGTGGTAAATAACGGAATATTTCTCGGATTGTCGCTGCGTGCACGTCCGCGAGGCTTAAGCTTATATAAGCTGCGGAGGCCGCGGTGTAATCGGTTTTTGAAAGGAAAAGGGGTGGAGTTTCGGTGGTCTTTTTGAAATTGGCGCCTTAAATTAAAACGTGTTTGCGCTTTTATAAGCATAGAACGAAAACACGGCTTTAAGGACTGGTTTCTGGTGATACAGTAATTTTTATGGATCTTACGTCAGTTTTTGATATTCGAGAGGCTCGATTTTTGCGGCAAGTGAAATTTCATTATGCCCAAAACGGCATTCGCCGACCGGAAGACATTCGTTACATTGTATCTCGTATTTGGGCACAGCTTTTTTATTCCAAAAATACAGTTTAAGCGAGGAAAAGAGCGCCAAACAGCGTGAAAGGTAACTTCCCAATTTTCTCGGCAAGAAAACTATCACTTAAGCTTGAACATTATTTCAGAATGAAATTCATTTCAAACGAATTATCCTGCCGCCAATAAACCGGCCGCTCATCCGTTAAATCAGGCAAAACAAAGCTGCATCACGGGCAAAAACAGCTAAACAAACCCGCGCGCAAAAAGGCTCAAAAGGATCTGCTCGCGCGAGGGCCTTTTTCTACTCGAGAGTGAATCAGCAGAGAGAGAGAGAGAGAGAGAGAGAGAGCCGAGATACCCCAAGCTGTTCCGGCCATCGATCGGCGGCGATATTCAATTGGCACCAGGAGGCGGCGCCGCGGCCTCTCCTTCCTAAGTGCCGGCGGCGCGACGTCGGGGACCCATTGGCCACCGCGATGACCAATCGTCATATGACATTCTTGTGCGCCGTCGCAAGTCTGTCTGGGGCAAAGAAAAAAAAACACACAACGGACAATGAGAAACGCCGATTGGGGCGATGAGGAATAGGAGAAAAGCCGAGCGGCCTCTCGTAACTTTTCGTTTCAATTAAGAGCGGCACTTCGTTTCTTCTCGATGTTATTGCCCTGTTATTGCGTCTTATGGGTTTTCGATTAAAATTTGTAGTTTTGCCGCTTTAATAAAGCAGAAATAGAAAGTGTTGAAAGGGGGAAATAATATAATGTAGAATGAGAAGGCTCAGTGTGCTTTATTAGTTGAATAAATTGGCGCGATGCAAAAAATTAGTCGTGCAGCAGCAGTTGACTAAATTTATTGAAGTACAGGAACATTTACTAAAGAGATTAATTTTTCTAAAAATGCTTACAAATATCTTCCGAGGCATAAGTTACGAAAAAATACATATACTAACGCTTCCTAATCCGATTATCCGTGTACTCCATGAAATCCACTGAACGTCAGAGGAGGCGTAATTTATATTATACATAAACTTAAAAAAAAGGCCGACGGCGGATGCTTCAATTGCGCGGCGAGGGTCGCCGAGGGGTGGCTTCACCTCCCGGGCTCTCGGATCGGCGGCGCTGGTTCGTTAACCCTGTGGTGTATAATGCGCTTGCGCTTGCGCGCGACTTATTTACTTTCACTGAAAAAAGCGTGAGTGGAAAAAGGCTGTTGATTATTTAGCAGTGGCGTAAGGACATGCGAAGCAGGTTACAAAAATTGTCCACGTGGCATTGAATTTTTCATGTATTTTTCTGACAATTGTCTTACAATGTTTTCTTAATTTATTTACATCAAAAGAGGCGCCTGCAACAATAAAGAAAATAAATGTGTTGCAGGCAGAAATGAAATTAATAAAAAGCAATTCCTTTTTGCTTCGACTTTTAGTATTTGCTTAAGTTAAGCTATTAACAAAAATAAAATAGTTTTATATTTTACCTCTTTAGTATAATTGTTATTACATGATCAATCATTGTAAAAACAATATCGATGTTGGCGGATTATTGCTGCTCATCGCTCAGACGAACGTGAACGACAGGTGCGGATATCATTGTATATAAAAGAGAACTTTACTCTTTGGTCTAGAGGCACATGCGTCGACTTTCGTCTCAGCCAATTGAGCACTTACGATTCTGGCGCGGTACATTTAAATATAGAATAATTAATAGAAATAAATGCTTATGTAAATAATTGCCTAAGTTTATACTTTTGTAAAAAAGTAATTATTTATAACACAACAAGGATTTGCTAATTAGGAGATCACCATTTCTTTTTTGTGAGGAATTATTAAGACTTCTTTTAAAAGAGATTGATAAACAAACTCCTACTTGCCTAAGTTTATACTTTTGTAAAAAAGTAAATTTATATTATCTTTAATATTTTCAAGAAGATCACCATTTCTTTTTTGTGCCGATTTCACTATCTTATCCGGCTAAACCCTTTATGCTGAACGAAGAAAGATTCTAAAGAGATAGAAACAATAATGGACAATACTAATCTTAAAAAAAGAATTGTGTCTATTATAAATTCATAATAAAGCATACCAAGAAAACATATGAGCCAATATTTATTTATATTTTATTGATTATATTTTTTTTATAGAAGCATCCATCAATTTTTTATTTTTTGTTTTTTCTTACTAACTAAAATTTTTTAAATTTTTCGTTAATTTATGCTAAGGAATATATTAAAGATAAGAATAATAAAGTGCAATAATTCTGTTTTGACATCGTACTAATGAACGCGGCAATTATTCTTAAAGCACCTTGCTCCTTATAATGGCTTAATTTGAATAACGACTAAAATTCGATCCGAGTCGCCAATTTTGCGAGGCACTGATTGTTCCGAAATTCTTGACACCCGACAAACGCCACGACTTCATTCGTAATAAAGAAAGTTCGCCCCCGTTCCCTCCTCATTATCTCGTTACGCAGGCTCGCGCGGAAGTTTAACAAAATAATTTAAATAAAATAACACGCTCTTAAAGTTTGATCATGTATTTCGGCGGGCCAATGATTTACAGAGCGCAGCGAGAACTCGAGTAATTTCTCCGTATAAATAACTCTGCGCAGAGGCGTGCACACGCATGCAGAGCGCAGCAGCAGCAGCAGCAGCCAGGCGAATTCGCACATTTTTCTCCTCCTCGGTCGCGGCGATAATCGTTCGCCGCGCGGTCCCCTTTTCTCGCAGTGCCTCCATTCTTCTTCGTGTTCGCATTATCACGCCTGCATTATCCTGCAGGGGGCGCTCGATAATTGACGACGCGCGCCGAAGCCCGATAGCCGCAACAAGGAAGGCAGAGAGAGAGAGAGAGAGAGAGAGAGAAAGGTTCAAGGAGGCCAGAGAGAAAGAGAATTATATTGGACGGATCGATTGTGCAGATATTCTTAATTCGGGAACACGCTCCGCATGCAGTTTCGCCCGAATCTTATCTGCGAGGAGTCGTCCTTTTGCCTCGGCTGACCGTTAAGTCCAGCTGATTCATTGCAAAATCTACTTTTCATTTAAATTTGTCGAGCACCGAACAGCCCGAATTTAAATCTGATTATGCTAAAAAGATTGAGTAATTTAATTTACAGCCGAGGTGAGAGCTGCGTTGTTTGCCGAGACAACGAGAGAAGGAATTCTTGTCCTTTTTCTTCTTAAGGTGGTTCTAGTAAAATAATTCACCGTTTAGAAAATTATAGTATATTTTGCCAAGACTTGAAAATCTCAGTAATCTGTACAAAGGCGACGTTACTTTGATGCTGAAGCTTTTTGGCGGTCACGGCGAATCAAACCGTTCCAACTTGTTCTTTTGGTGAAGGTATAACACTGTGGAAGTACACGCGCGATAATTTATTTCAGCTTTGTTTACGCGCGTGAGTTTTGTACATTAAATTGTAATAAAAATTAAACAAGATTTCTTAACTGGCCGACTGTAGTAACTGTTCTTTTGACCCGTGATTCGAAACTTTTGCTTGACTTATTATCGTGTCACAACATAAAAAACCGTTCGCACGGCAAGCATCTTTTTACAATTTATATTTTTTTATAACTTTTTGCAATTACAGTGAGATTAAATTTGAATTGCAATTTGAAATTATCATTAAATTAAAATTTTTGGATAATATTTATATTTCAGTTTACTGCTACTTTGGTAGTAGTGTTTTTTTAATATTTTTAACCTGAGCCATAAACTTGTTGATCAAATTATTGATTTTTGCATTTTCCGCGCGGTATAAAATTTTTATTCCATCGTCTCCTCGTTTTATTTAAATCATTTGCACATATTCAATTAGACTTGTACATTTCCGCTCCATCATAATAATCATCGGCAGAGCATAAAACTTGTAGACCCCTTCGTCAATATTATCTTAATCAATTTCGAGCGCATATAACTTATTTATTTAAAAAATCTCCCCTCGGCCGTGCATTAAAAACCATCCAAAAAGTATTGAAAAGCCCTCGGCCGATAGGATCGGTAAAAAAAAGTCAGCGGTATCTAAGGCAACTTGGGCTCAGAGAAAAAGCACTGACACAGAGCCCACTCAAAGAGATCGGGGAGCGATAAACGCGCAAAGAAATCAACGATTTTCAAAGACAGAGCCATTAAATCCCCAGGTGACTCGCTATTATACGCGCGCTTAGCCGGGCGCTATAAGCCGTGTAGTAAAACGCGCGCGCGAGGCTTGTTAGCCGCTCTCTCGCGATCTAGAATGAACTGGAAGGTGTACATAAGACCCGGAGAGAGATGCGACGGCAATGGGGGCCCATCTATAGTCGAGAGGCTCGGCTCCTATATAGCCCCGAGCTCGTGAATGGGATTCCTGAATGCAAAATGCTCTCTCTCTCTCTCTCACTCTTTCCCCCCCGTGAGCCGAGTGCAGCGCGCGAGCCGTTCAAGGACGCAACTGGATCTATGATTAACAATTTCGCGGATTCATTGATAATTCCGCGGAGCGCTGGCTGCTCCCGACGATTCAATGCTAATGCTAATTTCACGGGATTCTTGGCGGATTTGCTTTTTTTGCCCGGCCTGCGGGATTGGCGATGGCAAAAAGTAATTTAATTGTAATGTTAAAGTCTGGTGCAGTTTTTTGCCGTTCCCGTTTGTGTTGATGCTTTTAGAAACTGCGCGATTTAAGAATGTGAAATGCTTTTTTTTAAGATTACAATTATTTTTAAAAATTTACGACACTTGTAAAATTATGTACAAACTTTCATGTATAATGAAAAGTACTACTTTGCTTAAAGAAGCGTATTGTAAAATGCTTTTGTGAATTATAATGGAAGTAACGGTTTTTAGTATTTCTCATTACTTTTAACATTTTGTTGAGCGATCGTTATTTTTTTTACCGATATTATTAACTTAATTGTATGCAACTGAAGCAAGCAGTAAATTACGTACGTTTTTGTGCACCGTTAATTATACAGTAAAAAGATCGAAAAATATTTATTAAAAAGACATTAAACGTATAAATAAAAGAACAAGTGGCGCGAGCGCAGCTTTTTATAAGAGCCTTCAAACAAACAAATGACATAATGTCTTCTTCCAGGCGCCGCTTTATGATCGAGCAATAAAAAATACTTGACGCCTGGATAATTCTCCTGCGATTCAGAAGATTCATGCCGCTTGCTAGTGAGATATGGTTAAATAAAAAGCAAAAATTACGTTCGTTTATGGAAAGTGGGAGCATTATTTTCCTCGGCGCTTTACACATTTTCTCGGGCTTTACGCGCGCCCGAAGAGAGTGTAAAGTCAAGAATGAAAGTGCGGAGAGTAAATTAACTTGTAAAAATTGCAAGGGGAAAAACAAAAAAGGGTCTTTATTTCCGCTGATGAATCATCGTTGATTTATATTTGTTTACGCCGCGGCATTAACATACTTTGAGGCTCGATAAACTCGGCAAATAAAATATTTTTTATTGCAAATTAATTAAAAACGAATGATTTAATAACGCTCATCAAGAAAATAAGCAGACACTTTAGGCCAGAAAAACCGCTGATTAACTCGAAATTATTCTCACAATTATACAGTCACGGGACCGCGAAAAAAAAAGTGTATCGGTGAAAGCGAGACGCCTTAATTTTTAATTTTTGTTTTATCGCAAGTGCGCAATGAGTGTCCGTCAAGCTGTGACTTACGAAAATAACACATTACCAAAATTAAATAACACTTTAAAATCCCTGCTACTCCCTGTCAAGGGATGTCAGAAAGAGGAAAATCGACGTCACGTAACGACCTGACGGTCAGCACGCCCAGTGTATTTAATATGAAAGCTTAATTATTAGTGACAGATAAAGTGACATCAATCGCGGCTAACCAAATTTGTTTTTTTCACTTAAAACTTACTGCATTTGCGTAATGAGAAATCTTTCTATTTTATATTGGATTGACAATTACTTAACTGTATTAATTACACAATTTTAAGCCTCAGATACGATGCCAGAAAGCGCTTTATTTAATTCAGCCTTTGGTATATCACCGAACGCGAATCTTGGCCAGTCGTTCGCACTACCAAATGAATATTTATCTACCTGCGCAAGAAAGAATCGAGCGGCGGATCGGCAGAAAAAAAAAATGCCAAGGCTCGAGAAAAGAGAGAAACAAATGGAGAAACAACAGATCGGTTCGTCGAACGTGGAGAGCGATCGATCGATCGAGTGTATAAGGCTTACTTACTCGGCGCGTCGCCTCTTCCCTTAAGGCTCGCATTTCCCTACCTCATAAGGCGATTCGCGAGAGCAGCCCGATCACGAGAGAGAGAGAAAGAGAGAGAGAGAGAGAGAGAGAAAAGAGAGGCAATCGGCTCGAGCTTGGCGCAGCTGCTACTTTCAGGGAATCCAATCCCCATTGAATAGCTCAAAAGCATCCTCTCTGCTTCCGATCTGCAGTCCGCCGGGAAATTACAGGCTATTGTCGAATCGGAGCTCGCGGTACTTGAGGCTTCTTAGGGCAAATTGCGCGGCGAAATTGCCCCGAGAGAGGACGCGATCGGTCTTGTAGGCCAGGCCGGGAGTGTGATTCCGGCGATTACGTATTGTTTTTTTTTTATTTGGCCGAGTGTCGATCGCGCGCGAGGATCTGAAAATGATTTGGATTTGAAAAAAAAAAACAAGGAGCTTTGTAAATAATTACTGTTCGGTTATTCGATACTGGGCAGTTCGCGTTTCTTAGTGACGTTAATATCTGAGAAAATCCAAGCTCTCTCACGTTCGAAATTGCTTTTTATCGAAACAAAATTTTAAATTCCACTTTTATTGTTATTGATCGTTAAATATTTGCAGCTAAAATTCTGCAAGAAAGTAAATGCGATATTATCATATCGGTAAGAAAGCCACTTGATACCAGCGCGTTTAATAGTACTAATATATCTGTATCCACGCGAAGAATTTATTTCCATAATTATGAATTTCGCATCGTAATTTTTATACTTAATCTTTCCATTTCGTTGACATAATTAAGGATAACGTATATTTCTCAATTAGCATTAAAACTGTTTACAGTCAATTAATTTTATTTTCTCGTTCGAAAGCATAAAATTCTATAAATAAATGTTTATTTTACAAAAATCCGTATCTCACACATTTTAATTGACAAAACCTATTTATTCGACAAAAAAAAAAAAAAAAAAGAAAAAAAATGGATCTACTCTCCAATAAATTATTTAAAAAGCGGCAGGTAAATTATTTCCCGCGGCGAAAACTAGTGTAAAATATGACGTATTCGCGAGTGTCAAATGACGCGAAACGAATATATGCGAGAGCTGGGCAGTTGTTTCTGCGGCATCCTCTCGCATCCGCTAAAAGACAAGTACATCAGGCATCGCCCCGCCCTGCGCCTGCATTCCCAGGCCGTGCATACAATGTACGCGATATTTTCTTCTCGGCGATTCATCCCAACAGATGCACCAATTAAGCCGGGACTCGGAGAAAGAGAGAGAGAGAGAGAGAGAGCAGAGCAGAGGAGAGCAGAGCGCAGGCTAAAGTCTCCGAAGGGTGAATTACGAGCGGCGGATAATGACGTTTTCATTCTAATGGATGGCTGGATTTACTCGCGCGGGCCCTCCTTGTTCGCTCTCCTTCTCTCTTGCCTCCTCGTCAGGCCGCGCTCGGCTCCTCCGGAGTTTTCATCCCGGCCGAAAGAAGTGCGCGCTTCCTCCGCGCGCGCGTATCCGAGCTGTCTTCCACTCCGCGTAAATCCTCGGAGAGCGCACACGCCCGTATACGCCGCGGCGCAGGGACGCCTGTCCGCCTTTGCTTTTGAATTGTTACGCGCGGATTTGAAAATTATCCGTCGGAATCCGAGCCGAAGCGTGAAACGCGCCAGGCTCGACGGGCGTGTATGTACGCGCAGTTTTATGGAAACGAGTATTTATAGATCCCCGTGTGCGTGCCTTTGACGTAACTAATAATTATAATGCAATATAGTTACGTCGCCAGATGGAAATAAATGTTTTCGGTTATGTCATCCGTAACGCGTTATCGAACTCGGGCGTAACAGTTCGTTTCTGTTTATGATGTAAATGCAAGATAAAAATATATATACGTTTTCGAAAAATTTCGAACGAGAGAACAGTCGAGACTAATTCCGAAATATTGTTTTTACGACGCTTCAGTGTCGTTTGAAATAGTATCTTTAAAATCGTTACGACCTATTGACTTTTGAATATTTTTTAAATCGACGCGTTTCCAAAGTATAAATTCCAGCGAGAATCAGTAACCATAAATCATCGAGCATAATCTGCATACGCAATTGTTATGTTTCCTTCTGAATATTCCCCTCGGCGGACCCCGGCGAAGGTGTACATAAACCTCGAATAAAATCCTAGAAAGCCCGTAAAATCGGCGTCCTTTTAATCGGACACTATAATTTCGAATAACTCATAAACCATCCGGCGATTTCCAGCCGCGGCAAAGTCCCTCGGCCGCGCGCTTAGGGCATTAAATCGCGGCCGACCTTGCCGGTCGCTGCGCGCGGAATACGCGAAAAGCCCGAGTTTTCCCGTTCGGTCCTCGAGCCCCGGCGTCTGAAATTTAAAAGGCCGCGAGGCTGCAGCGGCGGCGGCAGCAGCAGCAGCAGCAGCAACAGCAGCGGGCAGCGGAGAGCAGCGGCGTATGCACATTACTCAAGGTCCCGGCTGGCGTTCGTTTGCCGCGGCTCGCTCATCCCTCTTTCCTCGGCGTGTATATAACGCTCGGCGGCTGCTGCGCTCGATTTGGTCGTGTGTGCCGCCGCCGCTGCTGCTGCTGCTGCATGCGAGTGTGTACCTCCTCTCTCTCTCTCTCTCTCTCTCTCTCTTTCTCCGCGGCTCGGCAACATGCGCTCGCGGGAGCGCAACAAGGGCGTGGTCGCTCGGGAGCAGCGCCGCGAAACTTTGCTTCATTTGCTCTCGATTCCTCTCCTACCGCGCGTGCCTCCCCTCGGCTTATCTCCCTCTCGCTTCCTCCTCCTCTCTGATTCTCTTCCATGCGGCAGCGGCGCGGCCGGCAGCGGCGGCGGCGGCAGGCCTATACTTTGCTTTATGCCCTAGCGACACGCGCGCGCGCGCGCGCTGCACCGACATTTTATTTAAATGCAGGAAAGTACGCCGAGGCTGCCGCTGCGAGAGAGCCAAAGGGGCTGCCGCTGCGAGCGCGATAATTCACTGAGAAATATGAGCTATCCCATGGGTGTGTATGGCTGCCGCTGCTGCTTTAAGAGAGAGAGAGAGAGAGAGAGAGAGAGCGAGATGTACTTTTATTGAATGATAAGGAATCGGGGCTCGAGAGAGAGTCTGCGCCCGAGTCGATTATGTCAGGAGGGGGCTTTTTATTAGGCGGGAGCCGCGGCGCGGTGATACCGATTTTTCGTCCTCCGCTTTTAATCGAGCCACTCGCGTTAATCTTACGTACTTTTACGCCGAAATCAATAGCCGCGCTCTCTCGCCTGTCCCTCCTCCTCGAGATAATTTAGCGAAAGATCTTTTTCCAAACGGCGTTCTCGAAGGTGCAGAGGGTAAAGCGAAATCCCGCATCTCGAGAGCTTATCTCGAACATTTTTCTCTCTCTCTCTCTCTCGGCGCGTCTCTCGGATTCTGCGGGCGAGAGAGTCAAGCTCTCTCTCTCTCTCGCGTTATTTTCTACCTCGGCGAAGCGACGACGGACGGAGAGAGAGAGAGAGAGAGAAAGAGAGCGAGGCGCTACAAAAACTGCCCCCGTCGCCGCGGACTGTCCCTTCCTCTCTCTTTCTCTCTTCTTTCTCCCCCTTTCGTCGTCTGCAAGCGCGTACATCGTCCGTCTTTTTGCGCGGCCACGACGACTCGGCCAAGAAGGACGTATACCTATATGTACCCTCTTCGCTATTTTCATCCGGACTCTGCGTCGTTTTCGATTTTAATTTGCGCGCCGTACAAAAGTGCAATTTATCGAGGGGCCGACGGTGGCGCTGACAAATTTTTCACGGAAATCGTCCGGGTACGCGTCACGGCGAACCCGGAATCTGCACGAGTACAACAAAATACCACCTTTACGACTCAATAAAAATAAATATGACTCATATTGCTCCCGCCGGGGAAGCAGTAATAATTTTTGTCATCCCGTCAAGGCTCCCCGGGACTACCGTTGCTTTTACTCGAATTTTTATCCTCGCCAAAATAATGACGTCAGGCGAAGCAGCTGCGATCCGCGCGGTCGCAATTAAAGAGCCGCGTAAAGCGAAGAACTTCCTCGAGCCCGACGCTATCTCTCCCCCGGAGTGCACTCGGGCGCTTTGTCAAAAATCCTAGCGAGCCCAAAAGTGTCGGCGGATATTCGGCGCAATCCCCGATAATATTCGCGCTCGTGTATGCATCCGATGCAAAAAGCCCTCGAGGCCCTCTCTCTCTCTCTATCTCTCGGGGGATATAAGGCCTCGGCGTCGAGGCTGCGAGTAGAAGGGGAGAGAAAAGGGAGAAGAAGAGCGAGGAGAGGCGAAAGAAAGGTCCGGCCTGTGCACGAATCCTCATCGGCTCTCTCCCCGAGGGGGCCATATCCGAGAGAGCGAGCGAGCGAGCGAGCGAGAGAGAGAGAAAGAGAGAAGGAACCTTGAGCGAGAGAAGCGCACCGCCTGGGCCTTGGACCGTCTCTCTCCCTCCTCGAAATGACCCCGATCTCTTCGTCCGAGCCTCGAATGCGTGTAATCTCGGGCTCGCGATCTCCTGCTCCGTGTGCGAGAGCACTCCGATTTCTTCCGAGCGTCCTTCTTCTTCTTCTTCTTCTTCTTCTTCGCCCGGGCCTCTCTTCCTCTCTGTCTCCGTCTCCTCGAACTGTCTTCTTGCCTTTCTTATTCGCCGGGGCCGACTCACTTTTTTAATAAGTTAGACGCGCGCGCGGGAGTGCCCGGGGAATAATTAATTTTCGCCGCGGCCCGAGAGTCGGGAAATTTTTATTGTTGCTCGCAACTCTTCGGCCCTTAGGAGCGCTCTCTCTCTCTCTCTCTGCCTCTCGGGTATATGCGGACCGAGTTTTATTAGCGCCGCGTCTTAACTTAGGCTTAATTGCGCATTGGCGATTGCGTTTCGGGCTTTATTTATTTTATCGGCCGGACGGGAAATGTATGCTGTACTGTTCTACTTAAGGAGAGGAGCTGATTGAAATTTTATGTTTTTAGTGGCGCTCTTTGGGGCCTCGCTTGAAAGGACAATTTGCATTATTAATTTCATTAACGTGGGAGGCAAAAGTCCCTACACGGCGCCAATTATAATCGAATCGTAATTAAGGAGAACAATTACAAATCCTCCGCGCCGAAGCCTCTTGATCAAGGTCATTGATTATGAAGGTATTACGGGTAAAGAAATCGAACTGCCGATAAAAGTATCTCTTGATCAATGCGTAATACCATTGTAAATTATCTCGATGCTAATTAATTCTTTTCTCGCAAATCTCTGATACTTTTGAAAGAAAGTTCAAGTGTCCCAAATACTTCGAGAGCAAGAACTATAAAAAAAAAAGTCGAAAACAATAGAAAGAAATTGGCAAGCCCGAGAGAGAGAGAGAGAGAGAGAGAGAGTCCAGCGAGGCATAGAATTGAATTTCACGGCGGCGCTCGCAGAAGCGGTCTCGAAATTTATACTCGAAAGACGTACCCACGCAGCGTCATAAAAATCTTCTCCGGGCAATCTCTCTTAGCTCATGCATGCGCGCTCTCGAAACGATCGGAGCATCGTCCCCGGGCCGCCCGACGCCGTTTCGTCGCTCGCTTCCACACACACACACACACAAACACGCGCGCGCGCGCAAACGGGCCCATCGCGGGCGGAATTGCGCGCGGCGATTGTGCATTTTTGCACTCGGTGAAACTCTCGAGCGATAGGCTCTCGGCGCACGCGCGCTCGTTAACCGGTAAATGGTTTAATTGCGCGGGGCCCGATTTTCGGCGGGGACTCCCTGCTCTTTTTGTCGCCGCCCCGGGAGAGAGAGAGAGATCGCGCGAACCAGCCGGGTTAATTGGCATTTCATTCGGCTTTTCTGCGTGGGGGCTTGTACGACGCATTAAGGACACTTTTGTTTCGGTGCCGGGCTCGCTTTTTGTTCCTCGCTTCGTTGGGAGGTAATTATTGTCCGATTCTCGGCTTTCTCGGCCCGACTATTGATTTTAAATTTACCAATGGACGGATTCGCTAAATTTGCAAAAAATTAACTTGTCTAATGATACGACAAATTTTTAATCATTTTTGTCAAGTGGAAAAATTTTCTCGACCATATTAAATAAGAAGTTGGCGCACTTGACAGACGAATAACAGCCGAATAAATAATAACTCTAGGCTATAATTACGAATGATAACCGTATTACAGTATACTTTCACGAGATTTTTATTTTTCGCCACATTTTCGTGAGAAAAAGGAAGAGCGAAAATAATTTAAATACACCTGTCAAAAGCGTAGTTATTTTAAAAATTACCTTTTCATTATAAGACAGTTAAAGCGCTTCTTTTTCGTTTTTTTTTTTTTTTTTTTTATCACTCACGCATCGCGATTTACTTTTACGTCTGGGAGATCGTAAAAAAGTAGCCCGTAAAGGATGCACGTACTCGGCATCCTTATGCGCGAAGACACAGTAAAGGCACGTAACGAGGGGATACCTTATTACCGATATCGCATCGAATTTCACACAGCTTCGCGGTTCTTTGGGAATGGATACCGCACGCTCGTGGATTATATTTTCGTCCAGCCGTAGGTTTTTGATCGCCGCAAGATCGCCCGTACATAAATATACGATTTAATCGCGCCAAAACGAAGCAGAGAGGAGAGAAAAAAAAAGCCAAGCCGCGGCGAATATATCTTATGAATAATAAAAGCATCTCAAGGATGAGTGCTGCCGAGAGAGAGAGAGAGAGAGAGAGAGCAGATCGCTCTGCTCGATTTTTAGTAATCTATATTGAAAGAATTCGCTAATTTTAATAGCGGGCAGCTTATAAATTATGCCTTTATTAATGTTGAACGAGGTTTAAGCCGTAGAGTTCCATTTAGATAAAGCAGTCGTAAAATCGTTGTCAAATTCTTTTTCGTATATTTCGCCTCGTTCGAATTTTAATTATAAAAAAAACTTAAAAGTACCAGCGGGATAAAGTCCTTTTCTAAAATGCCCGATCACAATACTGATTATAAGTTTCGTAAAAAGATACTTTACAATAAACGTAAATTAATCGCGTGTAAAATACGGCGCCAATAAAATATTTTCAGACCCAAATGATTGATCTAAAAATAGGAATTATGACTAAAAATGCATTTATATTAGCTCATTCTTTAAGCCGTACAATTAACAGTAAGTTTGTATCGCGTTAAATATGAAAGTACATTAAATCACGCTGGAATTACACACTTTCGGACCGGGTACTCGATTTAAATGAAACGCTTGGCTGCCTGCCGTCGACGAAGGTATTAACTTGTCATTTGGAAAAATTCTAAAAATCCGGCTATTATTAATTGTTTTTCATTTTACTTTCGTCGAAAACGTAAATAAATTTCGAATTAATGCAGGAAGCATTTTTCCGAGGCCGTTTACGAAATAGTATATCTGCATAATCTAATTTCTATATGGAAATTTCTTAAACAATTTATTGCGCGCAGAAAGCCGTTTTCCTAAGGAACATGTCATTTTTTTTTTACAAAGCGTACTTAACAAACTAATTTTAGTAACTTTCATGTTCTTACAGCGAAGCTATTATTTACTGAAACTAGTCTTTGTAATAATGTAGTGACATAAAAAAATCGAATAAAGAGCGGAATGTAAATCGATTAAAATTTTTTATTTAATTATAATTGCTAGTTCCCTAACGGCGTGACACTTAATTTTGTATTTGATATTTACTTTTTAAAACTTAAATTTTCCAGTCGAAACACAATTTAATAAATTCTTTCCTTCCTTCAAAAAACATTCCACTCGAATTTAAATAAATAACGAATAAAAATATCGACCCACGGCCTGCATCGATCGAATATCCAGCCTCTTTTTAATATACTTTCAGATAATGATTTTTAAGCAAAGCCTAAAAGTCAACAAGCAGAATAAGGAAAATCGTAAACCTAAATGAAAGAATGGCAAAAGATGCGGGAGAAAGTCGCCCACTCGCTGCTACAGCAGCTTCCGCGTATTAGCAGCCGGTAAGCGCAACCTTCCTACCCTTCGAAGGGACGCTCCTCTTCGGGTAAAGTAGCGGCCTGCGGTCGTTAAGGCAGAAGCCGCCCGGCTCGCCCTTTGAACAACAATTCTCGTTCACCGATAAGCGACGGTCTGTCAAATCAATCCCCTATTCTGCGTACTGCGAGTCATTCGAGGGTCATCTTTCCTTTCTTCAAGAGGACACACCTCCAATTTTCATGAGGAACGTTAGGCGTTTAGGTCTAATCTGATGTGTCTCGACGATGCTCGGGCATAAATTGTCGTCGATCCCGTCAGAGGAGGAAACTCATTAACGCGCTCTCGCTCTTCTCCCGGCGGATACACTTCTTCGCCGGGCAATTTGCATAGATTTTTCCCAAGGATACAAGGAGGGACTCTGTCCGATCGGCGATAATCGTCATCATCCCGCTTTAAGAGCAGAAAAGGAGCATCGCCGCTAAAAAGCGAGAAAATACGAATCGCGGCGGCGGATCTGTTAAAAAAAGGCGAGACGAGGAGGGGACAATGAAAATAATTCCGGGAGAGAAGATCCGATTTTCCAAAGCCGGGAGGAGAGAGAGAGAGAGAGAGAGGGAGAGAGAAGCCCCGTTTCACCGGGCGTTGGAAAGCCGCAATGGGCGGTCGTTAGAATTTTATTCGGAGAAAACACGCGACATTCCGAAGCGCCGGGTCGAGTTTTTGCGCTCTCGTTGCTGCTGCCCGACGACTCGCTGGAAAAGTGCACATCGGCGCGGCGCTTCTAATGGCCCAGTGGCCATTATTCCGCGGCAGGAAACGTCGATACGCTTTTTCTTCCCCCCCGCCCCGGGATGACGATTCTCTTAATTGGGCCCGTTCTCTTTTTCCCGGAAAATCCCAAGCAAATCGATTTATTGCCGATCGCCGGCTCTGAATTTGAGATTTCCAATTAAACGCGAGAGCGGGCTGCAACCTTGCTTCTTTTTGCCCAGGCGGCTCCGGCGTGCTGTTTTGGCTGCCCGGGATTTCTTTTATTTTTCTGCGTTCTTTTTCTTTTTCTTTTCTTTTTTTTTTTATTCCCTCTTTAGCGTTTCGACGGTGGCGAGAAGCAATATATTTTCATTACATGTGTAAAGTGGACGCGGAATAAGGGCAATAAGAGGCGGCGCGATTGCAAAAAGGACTTTTATGGGTTTTAATAAGGTTTCGGCATAAATTCGAGTCAATCAATGGCAATTGCTAAGTATTCTGCATTAAGACTCGAATAAAAATTTTAATTGTGAGGCATTTTTTTTATCGAGCGTTTTAATCTGGAAAAATGCCGAGCGTAAGTCAATAACGAGCGGTTCTCGAGAGTCTTGAAATAATAAGGCAAGTATAGCTTTTGAATTCTGGAGGCAGAGCTGTAAGAAAAAAATATTTACCTTAAATAACATTAATTTTTAGCGAGTATTTTCTCTTAATTCAAAGTGTAAAAATTTAACTGCATTCGCATAAAACATCGACCGGGAAAAGTTCAATAATACGCGGCCTGAGTCATCGTTAAATTTAATTAAAAATAAACACCATTCATCAATAGCTTAAGTATGCTCGTTTTGCAGCATCTGAAAGCAATAAAAATATTACACCTTTTTTTTTCATAACGAAGAGGGAAAAAATGATGAAAAGATGAATCATCGCTTGACATCTTCCTCGTACTCTCTTGAAATAATTAAACGAAATGGGCATCGCACGCGAGTTTTCTGCACGATGCCTCGCGCTCTATTCCTTCGTCCGGCGCATTTTAGCATCATATTCTTATAAATCAGTCGGCTCCGGCATCCTCGAAAAGATAAATAAATAATCCTTGTCGGAGAGCGTTTAAGATAATTATGACATGACTTACTCACCAAGGCGTCTCGCTCAAGTACAGATCCGCGGACCGCAACGATCTCGCAGACCTGCAAAAAACCCGAGGATACAAAGCGAAACCTTGTCGCCACCCCTATAAAAGGGCACGGCAAAGAATTCCCTTTAAGGGCAGTCCGCTTCGTTCTCCGCTGCCTGCCGGCTTCCTTTTTGTCTCGGGCCTCCTCTCGTTTCGAGTGAAAATTCATCGCCGACGTTGACTAGGTTCGCAGTAGCCGAAAAAAGCCTAATGAGCGTCGACAATACTCGAGGCGTATTGCCAAGATAAGGTAATTGGAGAGCCGCGAGTTTACGCGGAATAATTAGAAGACTCTCTCGCGTCGTATCTTCATCCGAGTCCGCAATAAATAAAAATGTTTATTGCTAATTAAAGAATGGAAAAAGAGTCGAGGGGAGCGATGATGCTCAAGGAGATCGGGTACATATTGTGCGTCCGCCTTTTTTTCCTTCCTCCTCGATTATTAATCTCGCACTTGCACGGAGAGCGATAAAGTATGTGTGCATGTGCGCGCGCAAGTCGGCGCAATTACCGAGCGCGCCGGAAGATTGTGTGTCAATGATGAGGAGCCGACGGCGCTGAGAGAGAGAGAGACTTTATCGATCATGCGAATTTTCGATCTTGCCCCAAAGACGGTCGAGATGCTTCCTTTTTGCGGCCGCCTCTCCGCTCGCTCTCGTGTCTTACAAATTTATGACAGCTGTTCTCCTCCTCTTTTTGCCTGCGCCGACTTTTTCTTCCGAGCTCTGCTCACTCGAGGCGCTGCTTAATTGAATTATAAAAGAAACTTCGCGAGGCAGTTTTTTTTTTTTTTTTTTTTTTTTCGGAAAAATAAAGAAAATGCTTCGGCGTCCGCGAACGAAAGTCGAGCCGGTAATTCCCCCTTTTATTCGCCCTTTTCGTATCTCCGCCCGTTACACAAAGCCTCCGTAGTGCATTACCATAATGAAACTGGAAAAATAAGAGATGTTAATGCACTGATCTCCGGGAAATTCTCCCGTCCGCTTATATAACGCGAAATAGTTATCGCGCAAAAATCCTTTATGATTTATGAATGGAGCGGTATATTTAGATATTTTCGCCGCTCGGCAAGATAAGCGGCCGCCGCCGCGGAGGCCGGAAATGTGCGTACGAAAGGCGCACGTGCGCGATTATTGTGGAAATTCGAAGCTTAAATTACGCTAAAAACAGTTTCCCAATTAAAGTAGTTTAACGACTGTCGTGTCGAATATTAAAACTTGTAAATTTAGTATCTGAGCAAATACACATTTTGAAATACGCGAGCGGTGCTAAAACTCATTATGTAAAACGAAATGAGGACTTTTTTTTCGAATCGACGAAATTATCGAAAATGGCTTGATTAAAGCTCGCGCTCGCGTTGCGTCACCCGTTAAAAAGAAACAAGCGTTCGCCGATACCGGAATTCCTCGCGCACGTAAGGAAATAAAAAAAAGGCCGACGACATGGAAGAGATGCAGACAGAGAAAGTCAGAGAGAAGTTTAGCGGGATAGTAGACGGGGGTTGGGCGAAAAATAAAGTAAAGCGGCGGGATCGAAGATTGAGAAAAATTGTGCGTTTATTAATGAAGACGTAGAGACTAGGTATTACGTGACGATCGGCGATTCTCGAAGGTTTCGACTGCACATGCACAAGTCTGTGACGCACACATATAGATTTTGTCCCTCCGTCGCTCCGTCGGAGAAGTCGTCCCGTCTCCACGGTTATTTTCAAGGGTTCATGCAGAGTCTTGTCGGCCTGGGCCAAATATCGAGAAAAGAACCTTGCTTGTGTTTCGTTTTATTTTTCATTTTTTTTTTTTTTTTTTCTTTTTGGTAGTTTGCTTGTTTATTATTTTCCTTATCCTCTAGAGATCGCCTCTCCTTCTCAAAAGAGCGCGCGCTCGGAAACGGTTCAGCAAAAGCAGCTGCAGTTCTCTCTCTCTCTCTCTTGACTTTCAATTGTGTTTTGGTTCATTGTGCAAAAGCGAGCCTCGAGAAGTGCACCGAGTCTTGCTAAACGGTTTTCCGGGATTAGTCGGTCCTTTCATTATTACTTTTTCTCTCGCTTTTCGCACACACGCACACTCTCGCCGCTTCCACGTTATATATCATCGATCCATTTCTCTCTCTCTCTCTCTCCGACACACGCACGCACGCAGACACACGCGGCAATCGATATTTTCGCTCTTTCGCTCTCCTCGCTCGAGACCCCGAGAGCTCGTGCAGCCGGACACGGCGTCCCTTTTCCCCTCGTGCACCTCGTCGCTGACGCGAGATTCCTCCGGAATCTCGCGCGGCGCTTCTCCCTGGGGTTAAATTAACGGATGAGTATTTCAATTGGCGAGCGCGCAGAGAGAGGCTCGGGCACGAGTGGAAAAAAAGAGGAAAGTCGCCGCCGCCCCGCGCGCGTGTGCGCGCACGAGTGCTCGGCTATACGTATACGTACGTACTCATTTGTCGGGCGCTTTTCGCGTGTGTGCTCGTAATGCGCGCACTCGGCCGCCGTCTATTCGAAAGCATCGATTTAACCTACTTAGAAATTACGGATCGCCGCGCGATTCGCCCGAACAAAGGGGGAAACATATACATATATATATGTGTGTGTATATATATGTTTATATTTATTTATTTTTTCTTCCATTTATTTATATGCACATATCACATCATTCCGAGTTCTCCCTCTCTCTCTCGCTTGCTTCCTTCCGCTCTCGCTCTCCTTCGCACGTCCATTACAGAATTCATGCTCGCACACGCGTACACGCTCGCCGCTAATTACCGCCATTTTTTACTTTATTTACTTTTTTGCCTTATTATTCGATATAATTCTTGTTACTCTGTTTTCTTCTTTACATCACTCTATAACAGACGCGCTTTAATAATTAATAATACAGACAATTCGAATGGCCGACGTCCGACTGCAGCTCTATCATTTTCATTTTCTCAAAACACAGGCGCAACGTGTCTGCCTCTCATTGTTTCCTCGCGCGTATACGCAGGTATTTTATGTACACGAAGGGATCGCCGTCGGAGAAATGGCCGAGCCGCAACTCGGCGTAACTGCTCTCGCCCCGTTCGAAAGGTACATCGAGGAGTCCGAAGCTTATACAGTAATTTCCGCTCGGACATCGGAATAATCGTTATTACAGCTTTTAACGCCGCGCCGCTATGCGCCGAATGCGACACGGCAATTTCTCCGAGTTTCTCTCCGCTCGAGTGTCCAGCTTGTAGTGTGTATGTATTTTCGGTTCCGTGTCCGAGGATCTGCGTGTACGGGTCTTTTATGCATATACATAATACATCTTGTTTTTTTGTTTTTTTTTTTTTAACATATAGTTTTTCGTTTATGGCGCAGTATACCTATCTATATATATCTACAAGGCAGTAGCCAAACACTGTGACTGACTGAGCGAGTGTTTTTTTCTCTTTCTCTTTCTTCGCGTCGACGAAAAAATGACGGACCGAGGCGAGTCGAGAGGATACATCGATCGCCCCGTTCGCTTTTAATTTTAAGTATCGTGGCTCCGTTTAATTTGTTTTTTTTTTTTTTTTTTTTTGTTTAATTTTTTTATTACATCTCACTATCAATCGCGCGCGTTGCAATCCGCGCGCAAAGTGTGTCGTAGCCGTGCTACATCGCGCAGAAGAAGTGTTTTAGGCCATCCGACGTTTGGGTTCGGCCCCGCCGCCCGGGGAAAATCGTCGCCGTTCGAGCGTCTTTTTAGTCCCTGTAGCTCAGCGTTAAAAAAGAGTGTTTTACCGGATGCAAGACACGTGTATTAAATTCGGGTTTATTA
Source organism: Ormyrus pomaceus (assembly GCA_900474385.1). Taxonomy (NCBI): domain Eukaryota; kingdom Metazoa; phylum Arthropoda; class Insecta; order Hymenoptera; family Ormyridae; genus Ormyrus; species Ormyrus pomaceus. The sequence goes on from UCOM01000945.1 coordinate 31,307, forward strand.
GTTTATAGTAAAGTTTCTCTTCTTTAAAGGGACGCTCGAGCGTCGCCGATCTCTTGGCCGGTCGGGGCTGTTAACGTAGCTTCCTCCGCGTGTACGCGCTTTATTTTTTGTTTATTGTGATTGGTACGTTCGCCAGCACGCCTCGTATTAAGTAATAATGCTTCTTGCTTTGCTTCGCTCGTTTATTGTAATTCATCGACTAGACTCGAGTGTCTTTGGTGGGTTGTCCTGGTTTATTTATTTATTTATTTATTTTTTTTTGTCTTTGGTGTATCGCGTGGCAGTAATCGGCATTTTTCCTCACGTGCTAATCTCAGTCCAGCGAGTTTTTTCAGTGTGTGTACATCGCGATTTCTATAACAAGAGCCAATTGGTTAACGCTAGGGATTTAAATTTAAAGGAGAAATTCAATTTTCCACGGCTTTACACACGAATACAAGGAAAGTTCAGTTGCAGTAGAAGCAAAGCGTTTCTTCCCGACGCTTCTAATGGTTAAAAAAGTGCATAGACAAGAATGTGAGTTCACTCCGACAAAATTTCCTACGTTTCACGCTTTTACCAACGGTAGAAAAAGGTGTTACTTAAGTTTAGATTTGTCCTTGCCTTAAAAGTGGGTATAAATAGTGCCAATATCCTACAAAGTCGCGCAACAATGTTTCATTATACATCTGCTCTTACTGCAACTATAAATTTGTCAACATCGTCATTTTACATTATTTATTTTTTTTTTTTATTCGAATTCAACAATAACAGCGCGCCAATGCCAAAAATTTCTCAACTCCCAACGCGGTTACTAGAGCAATTTTAAATTTAGATAAAAGTGACAAGGAGAGATAGCGTACACCGCTTTCGAGATCATTGGCAAAGTATCGAGGAGAGCGCGTCTCCGCGGCTGAAAGAGTCAAGTCCGAAATTCCCAGACTCCCCCTTTTCGAAAATCTCCGCTCGCGCCGCGCGCTTCCTTTCGGCGCTCTCGCTATACATTCCTCGCGCGTGCGTCTGCCTTCGTCGCAGGGGTGGTAGCGGCGGAGCACTTATCGGAGGGAGCTTTCCAATTGAGGGAAAAGCCAAGGCGTTATGTAGGGCGCGCTGCCCGTTGAAGGAGCGCGCACTGCTTCCCCCCCGTCCCCCTCACCCCGGCAATTTAGCGAAAGTTCCCAAGTACAAAGAATACGCAGCGCGTGCAATCAATATTTAAGGAGGCCTGTGCGCACACCGTGCCGTCGAGAAAATCAGCTGAAATGAAAGTTGCTCGTTGCGCTTTTTTTTTTGGGGGGGGGGGGGGGGGGGGGGGCCGAGCTTTGGAATCCGACATGTGCAATCGGAAAGGACCCTCGTTCCTCCAAAGTCCCCGAGACAACTAGCCTGGAAGTAGCGTCCAAATGGGAATTGAATCGCGCGCTCGGGAAACTTTGCTCCAGAAGCGGTTAACGACTTTGCGACTGTACATAGCGCCGGGCGATTAAAAGCGCGAGAGAGTGTGGGAGCGGAGGGAGGGCCGGGAGAATCGAGCGAATTAGCGCTTCTTCTTTTCTGGCCGCTCGCTGCAGCGAGAGCTCGAGTGAGAGGGCAAGTGCCAGTGTATATGTATATATATATATATATACACGCGCGCGGGGCCATTCACGCGATGTCGCCTCGGCCAGGCGGTATTTGTCCCCGGGGATGCTTACTTGATTAAGCGCCTCGCGTGGCTTTTTTCCTCGACCTGAACGAGATGTCTTCATGTCGAGTGAGCCTTTTCCTTCCGTTCTTATCTTCTCGAGTTCTTTTCACCTTTGTGGCGGCATCAAGTGCGCTTATTCTGCTACTCGAGCGGACTTTTTTTTAGCGTGAATGCTACTTCGATTTTTTTTTTTTTTTTTTTTTTTTTTCGGACGAGGACTGGCGGCGTTTACCCGAGCTGCGTCATTTTTTTTCCCTTTGAGTCTCGATTAAAGCTCTGCGTTAATTGAGCGAGAAAAAGAGCTGGGAGTTAAAAATTCCTTCTCTCCGAATCGAATAATTATTTCGGATTTCGCGACAAAGAAAACCTTACAGAACGAGGCTCAAAGTTTTAATTGCTCAAAGTATCGTAAAATTCGAGCGCGGCAAGTTCCGAACGAGCGATTGTTATTAAAAAAAAAAAAAAAAAAACGAAAGCTTTAATTTTTATTCTCAATATCGCGAGGGGACAATATATCGCTCGTTGTCTCCTTCTAAAGATGGAATTCAAGTAATAAAACAAAACAGACAATAAAATTTCTCCAATAATGGAATAAAGTGGAAAAAGGTAGCATTCAACGCACCATAAATAGCTCGTAAAGTTTTGCGCTGATTGATTAAAAGCTCGCGATATCGGCTTTCTCCCGGGCTCCCGGTCTGTCCTTTCCTCTTCCCCTTTTCTCCCCCTTTGCTCTCTCCCTCTCTCTTCCCTCCTTACAAAACTCATTACATCATTAAAGTGTGGAAATTGTTCCCCTCGCCTCCTTATCTCGCTGCTGCGAAACTCGCAGCGAAAGTAAAAAAAAAAAAAAAAAGTACAAGGGAGGACGAGAGGACAAAAATAGGAACGAACGGGGAGGAGAACACGTTCCGTACATGAATTGTCTGCGCTGATACAATGGCACTTTTCTGCTTTAGTACTGTAAAATCTCGGGTAATTTTCGTTACCTTCAAAACAAATTTATTGCAAAGCTGGAAAAATCCGAAGATTATTTATTTTTCCTTCGGCACCGGTTCCCTTTGAAAATCGAATTTTTCATTTATTATTTTGATTTATAAGTTTGCGCTAAAATAGAGTTTTCAGTTACATAGATTTTGCGTTACGATAAATGTGTAACCGCCGTAAATCATTCTTTAAAATATATGCATTTAAATTTATTACAGTCGACGTATTAAAAAACTGTCTAGCATCATATTTCAACATTTTCGTTCCAAGTATTTTAAATGAAACAAAAACGACTCACTAGCATTTCTTGTCGATAAAGCAGCTGAGAAACCTTTCAAGTCGAAAGGAGTAAAGTTTATTTTTGATAAAATTTCTTACTTCCCACTTTGTCGAGTTCCTGAAAAGCTACATTGTGACGAAAAAGAATGGACTAAAAAAGACGAGATTTCGGTGCAGGAGGCGGCAGCGGCAGCGGCGGGTATGGACGTAGGCCGGAAGTAAATCGGCCGTCGATTGCCGCAGCATCGAGGCGCATATACGCGAGAATGCAGCTCTGCCGCGCGTAACAACCACAATTACGGTACTCTCGGCTAAAGAGACAGGCGGGAGACGAGAAGAGAGAGAGAGAGAGAGAGAGAGGCACCTGATAGGTCCTCCCCATCTCGCTCCTTGTCGCTCGGCAAATCGAAGCGATCCTGAAAATTGATTTCGATCGAGTTCTCTATCTCTCCTCCCTGCCAACCCCCTCCGGACGATCTAATTTCTCTTTTGTGTTCTGACTTGGCGTCTCCGGGCGCTCTGCTCCCGACGCTTTTTCACGTGCAAAACCAGTTAGACGCGATTGCGTCGATTTCAATGCTCTCGACTTTTTCGATTCCACAATAATTGCATTGATTTCTGCCGTCGTGCTACAAGTATCGGGCTCCCTTTTTAATTGCTTTGTCGATATTGTTAATAAGCCAGCAAGTTTTCTTTCTTCAAATTAACAGCGATTATTCGCGGAGAAATTGCTTCTAATAAATGAATAGTCTCAGAAAACGGCATTAGATTAATGTTTTTACTTTGTTATGGAAAATTGTAAATTCATTGCGAAACATCATTCGAACGGCATCAAATACCCTCCCTTGATAAAAATAAGAAATCCGGTATATATATATATATATTTTTTTTTTCGATAACAGCCGCAGTTTTTTAAAGCTGGCGCCATCTGGCGAAGGGTCTCGAAAGAGGCTACACGTGCAGCAGAGGCGGCCGAGCCGCCGCGCGGCGTTGGAATACTAACCGCGAAGCGCATTCAAAACTATCCCGAGCTGATTTAAATTTACGGGAGCTTGAGTCTGGTTTGTTATTTCGAAAGTTTTCTCCAATCTCGGGTATATCAGCGCTTTTCATCAAGTCCATTTCGCCTCGACGTTTTCTATACTATTACCTACTTTTCGACGCAAGAAGCGGAGTGCATATACACTTTACTTAGTATAATGCACCTCGGCCTCGTGACTTTATCCGAAAAACGTTTTTCCTTTTTGCATTATAAGAGAGCTGAAGCTACATCTAAACATCGCATGAATACATGCACAATGACTTTCTAGAGGATTTCCTTCTCAACAAAGAGCCCGGAGCCTTCTGCCTCTTCTCTAATCGCAATAAACTATCAACGCATATCTGCCCGTGTATTCTTTGTTAAGAAAACTAAGAGAGAGAAATAGTAGGTCACGGAGAGCGCATATAGCCTCTTGCTTTCTAAACGTCGGAAAAGCAAATTTCCTACGTCTAACTCGGACAAATACAAAACCATCCATTAAAGCCAATATCGACTGGTTGGCGAGAGAGAGAGAGAGAGAGAGAGAGAGCTAACGGGGGAAATTTTTTGCGCGCGCCGGCCGCAAAAATTTATCAAAGCTCCCGAGCAGCTCAATAGCGACTAACGGATAGCCGAGAGTATCATAGATTACCGTCGAGCAGCTCTATTTTGCCTGGGAATATCTTTAGTTGTAAGCATTACTGCGCCCCCGTCGCCTCTTCCCCTCCTATTGATCGACGAGAGCAAGGGGTAGCGGGCTACACAGAGAGACGGAACGAGGCTCGGAAGAACGAGAAAGAAACCGAGACTCCCGCTGCTCGCTCTCTCTCTCTCTCTCACCGCCCCCTCCTTCTTCTTTCGAGCTGCCGTTGAGCCGCCTTCCGCTCGGCCTCTCGTACACGAAAATTCTTACGCACGTACAATGCCGCCCTAACAAGCGAGAAAACGCCGGCAGGCTAGCCAAATTTTTCCTCTTACCTCTTTCCAAAATCGAGGGCGCTATTAAATCGTTTCTCTTTAGAATTGTGTCTGGTGAAATGAATAATAAAAAAAAAAAAAAAAAAAAAAAATTCTATTTATTGCCGCTGTTTTTTTTTTATACCGTCTCGTCGGCTGCAATTAATGAAGAAAATAGAGCAAAGACCAAAACGAATCCCCCTCGCAAAGAGGAGGCCCCCGGCGAGTCAGACCGTTCAAAACACGAACTTGCCGCTCTTCCGCGCGTAAACACTGTGCCGAAAGTGGGGGCGGCCTTTGAGAAAGAAAGAATGAATCGATGAAGACCCCGGCCGCTTAAGAAGCTACAAACTTACGCAGCGGCCAAAGATGAACAAAGAGCGCGTCGACGGATAAATCAATATCGCTCTCCGAAGCGTGCACCTAAGTGCCGCTCGGCAGCGATACATTTCGCCGAGAAAGACACGGAGAGAGAGAGAGAGAGAGAAAGAGAGAGAGAGAGAGAGTCAGCAGAGAGGGAAAGAAGGACGCCGAACGCGAGACAGAGAGAGAGAGAGAGAAAAAGCGTGGGCCGGGCGCGTGCGCGGGACTGAGAACCCCTGAGGAGCGAGACGGTCCTATTGCGAGAGCGGTGAAATTTCGAGGCGGAAGAGGAAAGCCAAGGACGGCCGCGCTCGGCACGCAGAGAGCTCTTCCTCGCGACGTTCTTTTTGCCTCGCCGTCCGCGCGCGTCCTCCCTCCTTCCGCGCGTGCTTCTTAGTCATGCGCGCGCGCAGCCAGAGAGCCGCTCGAGCGGTGCTCAACGGCGGACGAGCCTCCTCTGGGCACGAATTCGGGCACGTGCCCCGCTCTCCGACGTATACGACGCAACTGTGAAAGGAGTACTCACCGGTGCTGCTGCGCGTCCCTACGGTGGCGGCGACGACGGAATCCTGGGGCACTTCTCGCACTTGGCTGCTGGCAGCAGGTTGTTTCCTTGACGGCGGCCGGGTGGCGTGTGGGTGGTCAGGCGGGGTGGCAGGCGGACGACGTTGGGTGGAATGTGGGCGAGAGTGGGTGAGCCACTAGCGCAGACCGTCTCTCTCCCACGCGTTCCCTCATTCTCCCTCAGCAGAGAGCGGCGCGCGGCACAAAACAGTGTCGGAGGGACAGAGAGAGAGAGAGAGCGAGACTGGGGGGGTAGGGTGTAGCCTGCCTGCACTACCCTCGTTCGGGCCCCGCTGCACGAGGGGAACTGAATCGGAGCGACCGAGACGGCACTGCCCGTCGTGGGAGGAAGACTGACAGACAGAGGCGGCCGGACGGGAGAGCGAGAGAGACGAGGCGAGAGGAGCGACGCGCACGTGTTTGCGGGAGAGAGAGAGAGACGGAGAGAGAGGGGAGCCTCTCTCCCTCCCGGTTTTTGAACGAGCCTCCCCCTCGCCGAGCGACGCCGCTGCCGCTCTGCTCCTGCCTCCCACCACCCTCTGCCCCCCATCCCTTCTTTTCCTCCTACTCTCAAGCGTCTGCCAGGCCGGAGAGACTCCCCCCCCCCACCCGCCACCCCTCCTCCCTCTTTAAATGGATGTCGCTCTGCCTGTACCCCGGAACTCAGGTAGATGCGTATCTCGGGGTCTTCGGCGGAGAAGGGTGCACTCGCAGGTAGACGGATCAAGGGATTTTCCAGCACCTTCTTCCCGAAACTTTCCCGAATTTCGTCTCTTGGCCGTATGTGCGCCAGTACGCGCGGCTCTACTGGATTGCCGTTCCAACTTATCGGCGATGATGCGCTTCGAGGCACCACCGCTGAAAAAAAAAAAAAAAAAAACGAGTGTAATTAAGACGCGATTTGGCGCTGCTTCAGAAAGGCGGGAAATCATTTTAGGAGAATAATTAAATTAAGAGAAAATACAACCGTAAAAGCATGAGGGGTAACGAGCGCGGAGAGCAATTGCTCGTTTACTTTTTCTCGTAACTTTCGTTCTAAAGACTTTTTTCTTATAGGGTATACGAGCGACTCATTTGTACGCCGAGCGCGAACATCGAGTCGAGCTTAATGCAGGAATTAAAAACATTAGCAATCAGCACAAAGCTCCCTGACATCCCGGCGAAATGAATGTATTCGCGCAACTTTCTAATAAATTACATTTTAAGGAGCTGGCAATGATTTACCGGTTCCGTGCGAAATTGCTTCGACTGATTACTTAGGACGAACAATTATTAAGTGTTAAAATTCCAGGTCTTATTATCCGGAAAGCTTTAGCGCGCCAATTCAATGTACCTTTTCAATGATAAATTAATTAGAGTTTGAAACTACAATATACGTTCAATCAATTCTATATATATAAAAAAACTTTTCCGGCCAGCGAACATTTAATTCGATTACGATGAAAAATGATTTTTTATTCTTCCTCCGACGAAAAGATTAATTAATTAAATTTGAAAAGGCTGCAGCAACAATAAACAATAATCATTCAATTTGATACAAAGCAGGCACAATTAATATCTATAGATATAGAGTTGATAAAGATATCATAATTTACGTAACTCGAAGCGTAAACATGAAATTACGCGTAATCAGATTGCGCAGCATCACACATTAATTCGAGCGCGCCTGCATTTCCTTAATGTAACCGCTTACACCTGCATTATTCCGCGCGTCCATTATAAATATCGAAATTCTGGCGCTGAATTCGCTCGCGGAACAATCAATAGCCCATTTTTCCTCTTTCGAACCTACACCGGCCGCTCACCGCGCCGCGTCGAAAGAAATGTTTATTTTAGCCTGGGCAGAGAGGCTCATGCCTTTGTTGAGCCTCCGCCGCATATCCATTGTAGCCTTTCCTACGAAGAGGCAGACAGAGAGCGAGGGAGAGATAGAGAGAGAGAGAGAGAGAGAGTGTGTGTGTGTGCGCGCGCGAGAAGAGGAGAGCGGTTTAACGGAGCGCACGTGTCCTGGAACCGAGAGGCAGTGGCCTCGTACGCCGAATATCACGAACGGCTGACGTGCGATTCGGACTACGAGGCTAAATTCGCGCGAGCGAACACCTCGGGTGCAGAGGGGCTATACACGGCTTCCGAGCGGATATACCATTCCGCCGCCTCCTTCGCCGCTTCATTTTCTTTTGACGGATTACGAGCTGCGAGCACCTTGCCCAAAGATACGGGACGGCCTTCCCCCGACCTGGGCGGATTATCGAGGAAATTGAAATAGTCCCGGGATCATTTGTATTTTGCTGTATTTATTTAACGAAACATTTGTGCGATTGTAGAGGAGACAATTGTAAATATAAAAGAGTTTCTTTTTTTACTGTGATTGATAAAGTAAAGTTTAAAATAGCCAAGGGTTCTCTTGAATAACACAAAAATAGCACGTCGTTTCAGCGCTCACATATCTGTTACGAACATTTCCACGTTTTATTTTATCTTTTATCTATCTATTTCATATTTAAATCTTAAATCCTATAATAAACCTCGGATTTGGAAACGATAAACCTCCAAATCTAAAAGCTTTGCACCCTCTTGCGTTCGATAGGTGTATTTAGAATCTTGCAATTGAGTTTCTGAATGAAATAAATTAGAAAAACGTGCCAAATAGATTTATTTTAAATTGGAACATCGACCATAAATAAGAAAAATTGTAAATGATATTTCAGATATTTTCAACCTTCCTCGCTGTATCCTGTTATTTATAAATAATGTCAAAATGGGTAAGTTTCTTCGTTCTGCATGCAAATACATTTTAACAACAAAAATCGATATTCATACAATTTCATATTAAAAATAAACGCTGTGTTTCAGAGTTTCTCGTGATTAAGAAATAACATAGATCTGACAATTGCAACACTACTTTGCGGTATTAATAAAAATTGTAAAAATTTATTTTGATGTAAATATTCTTCTAAACTTTTATTTTTGCCTCTAAAAGGGTTCACTTTTCATAATTTTCTCAAGGGCAACATTTAGTTTCCCAAAGAAAGTTAAGAATCATTCCTACGGATCGGATTTAATTAAAAATTATATTGATAACTTTCCATCAATACTCGGAACTTTTCCGACATTGATGAATTACGTAATATATGTCAGATACAGGTCTCTAAAGTACCCATTGAAATTATGAAAGGGAAGCTTCATTGAAAGGGGTAAAAGCAATTAAGCCGTTACAACTTGGAAGAGTTCGAGTTCACTCGGGCAGAAGCTTTTCCATTAGAGATTATCTCGATCGGCCGCGATCGTCTGCACTGCTTGCCCCTGCAGCTTAACTTTCCGCTACACTCGAGCGGAGCCGAGTTCGCCGCCTCGAATCCAGATGGAGCGAGTGGAAGGAGAACGGCGCGGTTCCGAACTTTCGTTCCAGATTCCTGCCTTATCTGCGTCTGCTCACCTGGCTTCAAACTTTTAAGAAGATTTCTGCTGCGTTATATATGTTTTCCTTTGCTCGAGGTACTCTCGAGCTAATTGTCAAATAGTTTTTTTTTTTTTTTTTTTTTTGAAACTAAGAAGTTCCAGGGCATAAATTCGAGGTTTTAACCAATGAACTGCGTGAAAAGTTTTCAAACAAGCTGTTTATAAAGAGCTTGAACATTTATCAAAAGTTTAAGGTTTTTAATGTTTAAAATTAAATTGTTTCTCAGGACGTATACAGCGACTCATACAGCTGATAGACAAGCAAGTATACTTGACCGCAGCGGCATATTTATTTTATACACAGAAAAGGTTTTTCTTATTGTGATACGGCAGAAAACTTTCATTTTAAGTTACTAAAAGTTTTCGTTTAACCCGATGATTTATCACCTTCATGCAGCGCTATATTTCTTTCTTGCAACACATTGGCATAAAAATAAATTTCGAATGCGAGAAACATATATGTTCAGTCGATTTCGCGAATTTTCCATCGCCCGCCGAACGAACTTCGCGGAGGCGTATCGCAATTAATTCCGCTCGAAAATCTCATTCGAAATAAAAATCCCACCCGTCGTATCGCTGATAAACTCGCCCGAGAGCCAGATTTAAAGCTCGCCTGCGCCGCTAGGGGTACATTTTTCAGGCGAAAGCACGCCGCAATTAAATAATACATATGCCGCGTCACGCAGAAACGCGGACACGCGAAGGAAAATCTCGCCTCTACCTGTAGAAAAAACAAAAGGTGCGTGTCTCCAGCGACAAACAATCCCCGGGGAGTCGGAGCCGCGTTTTACAACTCACCGTCCGTCCGTACCTTCCCGCGTCCATCCATATTTATTCGTACATATTTGTACGTTTTTTTTTCTTCTTTTTTCCAGGTCAAGAAACGTCGATATTCGTTAAAGCCCAGCGACCCAATGAAAAGCTCCATTCCGCTTTCTTTCCGCGACAATGCACGCCTTTGACTCGGTGCTCCAAGAAAAGCGGGGTATACAGAATGGCGAAATCAAACATTTAAAGAGGCAGCGAGAGAATCCAAACAAGGAGTAACCGCATGTACAGTACACCGCGGAGCGGCGGGTAACAGAGCTCAACGACTCTCCTCTCTTTGCGCTCGCGAAGCAACAGCTTAGAAAAGCTCGGCGCACAGGTGAACCGAGGCGCGAGGAGGCGAAGAGGAGGGAGGGGGGTGGGACGCGAGAAGAGGTCAAGCTCGGGCCGCTGGAAAACGCTTTAACGCGACCCAGTGGCGGCGGATAGAGCCGTACACTAAAAATTCACCCACCCACACACACACACACACACGCGGGCTTGCAAAAAGCAAACACACGGGGCTCTCGCCGCATCCAGCAAGAGACGAGAGAGAGAGAGAGAGAGAGAGCTCGGCTCCGCTCGACTCGGGAGCGAGATAGCATGCGCGGCGCTCTCGCTGCGGCGTCGCGGCGCCGACTCGCTCCGTCTCTCTCTCGGCCGCGTCGGCGTCGTCGTCGCCTAGTGCGACGGCGGCAGTGGTGGCCAGGCATCCCCAGTGACCGCCATATTGAACGCGGAGAGGAGCTCGGCCTCTCTCTCTCTCGCACTCTCCTTCTAGCGCACCGGGGAGAGGAGACCTGCAGGACGACCCGGGGGCCAGCGGAGGCCCAGAGCGAGCGCACGTCGAGCGAGTCGACCGGCCAAAGAGAGAGAGCCGAGCGGCGGTTTTTCGCGCTGGATCAGCGACGAGCCCGAAAACTCCACCCGAACTCTGTCTCTCTCTCTCTCTCTCTCGCTCTCCCCGTCTCTCGTCGGCGGGCTTGCGCGCGCCGAGTCCACGTCGGGAGAGATCGTCGTCCTGCGAAAGCTCCAGTAGTACGAGCGCGAGACCGAGCAGCCCGGCCGCGGGCCGTGTAAACAAAGGAGGCCAGTGTGTGTGCGTGCGTGTGTACTTTGGCCGGAAAACAAAGGCGCGAGAGAGAGAAGATGCGATGGCCCGTAAGACGCCACGTCTAGCGGCGGCGACCGCTACTCGAGCCTGCCGCGAGCTTGACGGACGAGGAGAGCTGTTGTCGGGCCGTCGGCGCCGCCGCCTCGAGGAGGCGCAGTTCCTCGCCGAGCAGCAGCAGAGACGTTGACCCTCGGCGCCTCTCTCTCCCTCCTGCCCTCGGCTACGGGGACGCGCAAGCAGCAGCAGCGGCAGCAGCAACAGCAGCGGCAGGAGCAGCTGCGCCCGCGCAACCACACACGTAAGCTCTCTCGGACAAGAGAGAGAGGGAGAGAGAGAGCTTTAGGCCGCGGCACACGCGGCGGAGCGTCGTCGCCCAAGCGCCAATCAATAAACGGCGCGAGTTCCCTGCACGTACGAGCTCTCTCTCTCGGCTGCCGTGTTTAACGACGTCGTCGTCGTCCACGTCGTCCTCCTCCTCCTACTACGCTCTCTCCCTCTCTCTCTCTCTCTCTCTCTCTCTCCTCTCTCTGACTGAGTGTAGCGCCGCTGCTGCCGCGCGCACCCTATTTTTATACTCTCCGTTCTCCTCCTCCTCCTTTCCTCGACGATCTCTCGGTGCGTTGCCTTCTTCCCGGCGCTGCTGAAAACAGGAAGAGAGCTTGCAAGCGCGAGGATTCCTTCCTCCACACACACACACACAGACACACACAGACACACACACAGCCACACTCGCACGCGCACACCCTCTCTCTCTCCCTTCCTGTCTCTTCCTCTCTCTCCCCCTCGTTCCCCCCTTCGGAAGACGGCCAGCCTAAAGTTCCCGCGGACGGCGCTATATTCTCCAGCTCTCGCGGCTCACGGAAAGCTGGAGACTGCAAGGGAGAGAGAGAGAGACAGAGCCCGTCGACCTCATCGGAAGGGCAGCAAAGCAGCCAGCCGCAACGGAGTGAATCGCTCGGGCAGCATGCTCCTGCGGCCGTAGGCAGACCGCGGCGGGGAGGAGAGCGAGGAGGCCTGGCCAGTGATGCAGGACTCGGGCGAGGCCCGCAGGCGGACGGCCGAGCCGCTCGCTAAGCCCGACTGAGAGAGCAGCTCTCACCCTCTCTCTCTGCCAACGGGGGTGGCACGACCGGACGGAGGCTGAGGAAGGCTACGCGACGACGGGCGGCAGCGAAGTAGCAGCGGCGCGACTCAGCGCGCTCGATATCAAAGCGAGCCGGAAGCGAGCTGGCCTCGCTATCGAGCGCATGGAACATGATAGAGGTGAGGACAGAGCAACGTATAAGCCCGCGCCAAAGCTCCGCCGAGAGGAGCCGAGCGTGTACGCGCGACGCCATTGTTTATGTTTCGAAAGAGCCGACGGGGGAGAGAGCAGGCGCTCGCCGCGCGCTCTCCCTCTAAGAGGAGCCGTCGCAGGCCCTGCCGAAGCGAGCCGAGCTCTGTCGTTTTCCCACATTTTTCACCGTAGCCTCCCCGCTGAAGCTCGCCAGTACCGACCGAGTCCTTGTTGTCGTTGTAAATCACCTTACACGAGTTCGGATTTCGTTTATTTCGAAAGCTCGTGGTCGTTGTTTATATTCGGTCGGATGAGTTTGTCGATCGGTCGAGATGATTTCCTCTCGTGGCACGGGTAATTGATTTTAAAAATGTAAAAGTTGTCTAATGACGATTTCTAAAGTGAAAATTAATTAAAGTATTGGAAAAGAGGACGGAGTCGGTAAAGCAGCTTTCACCAGCAGGGATGCGACAGCTGATGCATTCAGTGCGCTCTAAAAAGTTCTTGGACTAGAATTCCAAAACGAAATGCCAACTGGCAAAAGAGACCTTTCCACCTTCCTTTCGTGAATTATTTGCTTTGAAACTAATACGTCAAAATCACTTTTAGGCACTAATTGAAGCACCGACGAAATGAGCAATCACTAATGGGAAAGGGAAAATTTTATTTCTCGTTATAGCCTTTGCTTCTCCAAGAACTTTGCGGAGGTTGTTTATAAGCTGTATAAAAAAAAAACTGATGCAAAAACGAAAATCTCTAATGCAACGCGATTCCACCGATCGGTTTATTAACCGATTCGAGGCGCAAATGTTTAATGCATCGCGATACTGTTGCAAAACTTCATTACAAATATTTGCAGTTTTAACTACGACGACCTGGTTTCCTCGGGCACGTAAAATATTAGCTTCTGAATTTAAGTTTGTTTGAGGAAAGTTAAGCTCATATACTATTGGTTTCGCGCTTAACAAGTTATCGATATTTCTCGCCTTTGTTGCTACTTTGACACCTCCGTTCCTCGAACTGTTTAATATTCAACCGTTCACAATGTACCTCAGAGTTCCACGACAACGTAATGTTTTACTCTCGAAATACATTAAAGTTACCCGGCTCGCCGAGCCGAGCCAATTTTCCTACCGCCGCGCGACGGCATCATTAGTCAATCGTTACAAGAAAAAAAGATAAACCAAGCCGCGCGCCGCCCGCCAACCGATATATAACTTCTCGCTCGTATTTTCGCTCGGGGCTTAGAAAACACGCGAACATTAGCGAGGGAGCGGTATTTTCTGAAACAACAATATCTCCCTCTCTCTCGTTCGCGATTCTTTTACATTCGCGACTGGCCCGTCGCTCGCAGGGATTCTCGCCCGAAATTTGACGGACCGTGCCGCTGACACCTGACGGGGACTCCTCCGTATACGAGTACGCAGTTCGATTCGCCGCGTTAATGCGCTTTTTCCAACCTGCTCTCTCCGCGTTTTGCTTCCGCCGGATTTTACCTTGATTTTGATTGAAATTCGTCGCGGGAGTAAAGTCGCCGTTTCGCTCGAATTAATTATCAAACAATTTTGCATCAGTTGCTTCAGCGAAAATTAAGCTTTTGTGAAAAAAGATGCATTATAAAAGTGAATAATAGACTAAAAAATAAAAAAAATAAAAAAATTCCTAAAACCTTCGTCCAAATAATTAAGCTCCGCCGACAAAAGCATCCTTTTAAATTTCAGCGAGGCGGAGCTCCTCTGCAAATCCTCTTTTACGAGAAAGAACCTTAATAAAGCTTGTTTTAGATTAAAGCAGCTCTTTTCATCCCTTGTCCCCTTGGAATGAAATATCGTAAAAGACGAAAAGAAAAAAAAAAAAAAAAATAGACAGACGCGCCGTATACGCTTGAACACTCTGTGTGTGCTTGAAGATGTCGAGCGGAATCGGCGCAACAGCGATGGGCATCGGCGTTAGTCACGGAGGCAGCGGCGGCGGCGGGGGCGGCGGCGGCGGCGGCGGCGGCAGCGAGACAACGGGCTGCCGGCTGAGGGCCCAGAGTCAGGGCCAGGCGTCGACGGGCTCGCCGGGACAGCAGCGGGGCAGCAGCTCGGCCCAGGGACAGAGGGAGCAGCAGGGACAGCAGCAGGGACAGCGCCACGGGATCATGGGACGATCCAAGAAGGACAATTGCTGCCTCTGCTGGTGCTGCTGCTGCAGCTGCTCGTGGTATTGACGCTCCTATTTCGACCCTTATCTCTTATCTCTCCTGCTTTACGTTTCTTTTTTTTTTTCTTTTTTTTTGTATGGGGCTTTCCACAAAGACGTCGGGTATTGCCGTCGCGATTACGGGGAGAATAGACTGCCTGACAGTGGGAGATTAGGAACCTTTACGTGTGCGAGTGCTTAATTTAGTTTCTCAAAGGAGGGTACTGTTCGAGTATTTGTTTATACTTTTATAAAATTTCGTTCTTATGCATTTGCCAGAGTAATTAGCGGTTCGTAATTAAAGTAATTTTCCCTGCAGAGTCACTGGCGCTTGAAATTACACCTGACGCGTAATATTCAAGGCAAAAAGGGTTAAAAGCTTTAGTTTTCTTAAGATTGCATTTGTAGAATTGATGTTAATTAGAATCAAATTGGTCTTCATTTTCGCTTTCCAGAGTTGATTAAAATTTAACCTGTAGGTTTTGATTAATCATTCATTGGATTACTTATTCAGCAGCGTCAAATCTCGCATTGCATTGATTAATATTCAGTTTCACGCGTCAAATGTAAAAACGAGCAAATCAATTAAAACGATAATAAAAAGTTTTAATGTCGTTAATAAAAAGCAATATTTGCAGGAAAATTATTTCACGCCGTAAATCAGAAAGAAGACCTCCTTTTTTTTTATCAAATTGAAATGAGCAATATACTTTTAATTAAACGCTGCAGGCAATTAATTTGTTCAAACACACACGACTCGTTCGAAATCGAAAGCTACGAACTACACCCGTTAAATAATAAACTTGGAGCTGCCAAACGTCGGCCCCGGCAAAAATCGAATAAGAGCTTCCTTGGCGGGGCAGCGTCATTGCGCGTCGATAAATTATGAAAAACGCGTCGCCGGCTCATTTTTCGTGGAAGAAAATCGAGTCGGAGGAAAAAAAAAAAACTCACCGGTCGCACGAAAGAAATGGCAACGATTTTCAGTCACGCTACTTCACAAGTGCTTCCGCGGCAGTTGCAAGCCTCGGGGACTGAAAAAAAGAAGCACGCGCGGTAATTCGTTCCCCGAGAAGGAAAATAATTCTCCCCCTCCGGGCACGCTATTATAGTATACCGCGGCGCTCGTAAGGAGAAAAGCTCGCGTTCCAGGAAGCTTCCTAATAAAGGTCGCGTGTGTCAAAGGCCGGGAGGAGTATGTAAATCGTCGCTTTTCCGGGCTGCGGATTCGTCGATATTAACGTCGATTGTCGGACGGCGTTCGGCGGTTCAGCGGGACGGCTATGACCCATTTCTAGCCTCTATATGTTTTGTATACAGACCCGTACGCGCTCTCGCACACAATCGGCCTCCGCGCGCGACAAAGAAAATCACCCCCGCCCCCCGCAAGTTCAACGATTATATACATGCGCTATATGTTTCTCTCTTTCCATGTTTCACGCGGCGAAGCAGGAATAAATGGTGAGCAGTTTCTCCAGTTCCTTTTGCCCGAGTCTGTGTCTGTGTGTGCGTTAGTCAGTGTTGCTCTGTGTGTCTCTCTCTCTCTCTCTCTCTCTCTCTGTGACGCGCAGGTGTCTGCGCTTATCTCTCTACGTGCGGCTGCATGTGCATGTCCTGCGAGCACCACCACCGGCCTCTCGCACCGCTCGCGGGGAGCGCGTGCGCGAAAATCTGGGCCGACGATATAAAATACACGGTTCGCGCGATGAGGCAAAGCCGTGTGCAATATTCAAACGCTCGCCGCTAATAAGTCAAGCGCGGCGCGTCTCCGCTCGACGGGGGTGGCTTTCTCTCTTGCCGATTCTGAGCCTTTTTTTTCCCCTCCATTCCTCTCTCTCTCTCTCTCTCTCTGTCTCTCTCTCTGTGCCTCGGGCATCGCGAGTGCGAATAACGCGTGCGCGACATGTAGAGTGCCGTCGGTGCCGATGGGTGCTGTGTGCGAGGCGTGAAAAATTCAAGCCCGCGGCGCGTGTCGCCCGGAGTTTTTGTTATGACGGAGCGGCGGCAGCTTTATTGACCAGCGGATTTTTTAGCGAATCGATGAGTCTGAGCTGTCCCTCGTCTCCTAAGGCCACTGCTAGTCTCTCACCATGGAGTTCTGGAAGAAACTAATGGTCAAGTAAGGATGCGAGAAAAAGCCCGCAGCTTTTTCTACAAACGATTATATCTCTTTCTTTCTCTCTCTCTCTCTCTCTCTCTCTGTTTCTCGCGCCACTCACTCACTCCTGCCGATGAGTCGTTAGTTTTAATATAGGATGTCTTCTTTTCTCACGCAGAATGCAATTGCTGCAGTCGACGGCCAGCTCTTTGGAGTACGTATAGCCATTTTATCGTGCTGCGATATGCACTCTCCCCGACATAATTAAGCGCCTCTCCCCGCCCTTTTTTTATTAAGATAATGGGCATGTCTTGATAATGTCATAGTATCCCATCCACCTCGCATTATTGTATATAGGAAGCCGAGTTTTCTTTAAAACTGACGAGGCAGAAAGAAAAGTATCGATTCCTCGTTAAAATGCTCGAACGTCAGAGCCAGTAATCAATATATAAAGTATAATTCGAGCCTGCGTTTTCCATTAGTCGCGTGAAAATTGAAAAATCGTCGGTGGTCGGAGGCTCCTTTGTCCATTATAGGCGCTAATAAAACGCAGCGATAATCGGGTCGAAAAGCTTTGCCTTTTTATTCCATCGAGCGAAGCGAAATCAATATAGAAAATAGGATCGCCGCGCCGCGCCGCTCGCGATCCTTCATCGCAAGACACAAATAACGGCGCGAAGATTGTTCCGGCCGATAGTATACAAGTGCTCCTGTCACCGTAAAACTTGATTTTCTTCTCTCTTCCCGGCGGTGCAACGCGCCGCTTACGCGATCGTTACCGACGAAGGCCCGACATGTAGGACGCCCGGCAATTTCGCAGGAGCCTCTGCTCTGAATTTTCTAACCGTAAACGAGAGGAGCCCGCGGGGGACTTCCGGGGCCAGGCGCTCTCGGCTTAACACGTGTTTCCGGCGGAGAGAAAGCGAGAGACAAACACGTGTCAACCCTCGGCGTCTGTGTGTACACGCGTATGACGCGGCCCCGCACCCACACGTCGGCAGCTGCCGTCGCCGCCGCCGCCGCCGCCGCTGGCTCCTCCGGCTCATTCATATCTCCCTCTCTTTCCCTCGTGTCTGCTTATCTGCACTGCACGCGCTATAGTGCCCCTCCTCTTCTCTCCGTCTAATCTCGCGCCCCCCTTCTAAGCTCTCTCTCTCTCTCTCTCTCTTTCTCCTACTCTGGCGACCTTTTCCTCGTGCGTCTTTGTGTGTATTGGGAAGCGCGCGCGGCGCGCGGCCTGTGGCTCGTCGTTCTTTTTCAGTCGAAAGTCACCCTCCTCGTCTCGTCGCGCTCGGAGCTCTCTCTCTCTCTCTCATCGTTTTTCGGTATGTGCGACATGTGCTCGTGCGTGAGAAGCCAGGAGTATTGGGAAATGAAGGACGAGGCGCTGCAGAGCAGACAGTACGTAGTCGTCGGAGCTCGTTATTTTATTTAGCCTATACTCTTCCTATCGATTTCCAGTGAATGCTTAATGCAGTCGAACCTTGCCTCGTCGCGGACGCGCGCGGCACAAGAGAGCCGTCGGCGCCGCCGCCGCCGCTGCTCCTGCAGTCGGCTTTATATACGCGGCGACCTTAAAAAGCCTCGGGGCTCTCTCTCTCTCTCTCTCTCTCTCTCTCGATCCGCGCTCTGTGCTTTCCGCGAGGAACGTAACCTGACGTCAGAGAGCAGCGGCGGCGGCGGCGGCAGCAGCGCGCGCGCGCGGTATTCTGACGTCAAAATTCTCGATCTCGACGGCTTTTATTATTCGCTGCATTTTTCAAGTGGAAATATATTTCTGCCCTTTTTGGCGCGGACTGGATTTAGATTAAGTGCACCGCGGCTATTTCGACGGTTCAATTAAAAAATTTAAGATTCCGCGCTTGGCATTGATTTTCGCTGTAAAGAGGGACCTTCGCGAGAAAAATTTTTATCGACTAATAATCCTTTAATAGAAATATATTCGCCAATTCGTCCCGCTTGTTAAAAGATAGATTTTTTATGAAAACCTTTTGTAAAGTTCAATTGATAGTCTACATTTCCAATAAATATGACCTTAATGTCTTTGCATGATATGTGTGTGTGTGAGTGTGTTTTAATGGCCTGTTTCATTACACGTCCGTACGTGATCTTTTGTAGAAAACACGTCAGAGAATTAAAAGCCCGCTTTGATGTCTCCCTCGTTCCACGGCCGCATATTCGTCATTTCTATTAACTCTGTTTTCGTATAGACACAATTAAGTTGCATGCCACTATATACACTCGGCCAACTCAATTAGGCCCAAAGGGTACGTCCACTTAAGCCGAGAAAGTTAGCCTCGGCGAGTGGACGCATTCTCGGGGCCTCGCGAGTTCGTGTACAGTTCGTGGTGCCGCGTGGCGCTGAAAGAAAAGCATCTGGAAGTTTGTCATATTGAAATGTGGTAGCTTGGCGGCGGTCGGGACCGGCGGCTCCGGGGGCGCGACGTCGATGCGCCCGAACAGCGGGGCCCAAATTGCGGGACACAGCAGCGCCGGCGGCCTGGTGGGCGAGCTCGGGGGCATCGGCTCGGGCAACGACCTCGACGGCGACATCAGCAGCATCAGCCTCGACGAGATACGCGCCTGGGGCTCCTCCTTCGACCGGCTGATGCACCACCCGGTCGGCAGGGAGCTCTTCCGCGAGTTCCTCGTCAGCGAGTACAGCGACGAGAACATCGCCTTCTGGCAAGCCTGCGAGCAGCTCAAGGACGAGAGCAACCCCGAGAAGATCGAGGAGAAGGCCAGATTCATATACGAGGACTACATATCCATTATTTCGCCTAAGGAAGTGAGTCGCTTATCTGTAAAAAGTCTTTATTCGCTCTTCGTTTCAATTCGTTTTGGGAGCTTTCGGGTCAAAATATTCATTTAGAGGCTGTAATAATAAATTTTAATTTAAAGGATAAGGGTACTTACTCATTTTAAAGAAATACTTAACTTACTCGATATCGATAAATACTCGAAAACCGAATGAATCTTGCGTGGGATTTTTATGATAAGGTAACAAACATTCCATGCCACTTACATATTTTATTCAACGTATTCATGAAATTTCAATCAATAAGAAACTCTAAAATATTCTATTGACATTCAAAAAATGTATGTGGATGGTACAATATTAAACGCTTACAAGGCTTTCCGTGACTGGAAATTTGACGTACGATGTATTTCGATTCGAGCAAGCTTGTTTTGTTGTGAAATGACGCAAATTCTATATACCTAGAGATGCAAAGCTATGTAAATGCCATTATTTGCAAACAAAATGAGCCTTCAAAGTGGAAAATTGATTTATCCGTTACACGCACACATCGGACAAAGTTCACTTTAGAATAACTATATGGATAATATAATGAAATATATTTTTCTCACGCTGTACATATTAGATAAATACCTTGAACAACAGATGCAAATTAACGTTTAATTCCAGAACAAATTTAAAAACAGCTGACCTAACTAAAAAATAATTACATAAAGTTTTAATTAAACGGATCCCTTTCTTAATGTAATTGAGGTGTTCTAATTTAATCTAAACTATATAATTTATTTACTAACTTTAATTATAACTAAATTACTTTAAGAAGCATTCAGAGTTTGAACAAGAAGCGACTTTTTACAAGTTTCTTTTACAAAGAAACAACTACACGAGTCACTTGAATCGACCTAAAAAATATTTCCTCAACTTGTCAGCAATCCTTTTTCGATTTGTTTTATAATTAACACTGATAAAATTTCTTTTACTTTACGGAATAAGCTGTTCGCGGATTTTACTATAATTATGCTGCAACGATTTAATTAACCCTCCTGCGCGGAGCGCCAAGTTAAGTTCTCTAAAATTCACGGCTTTCGTATGTTGCTGCACTGCGGAGGCTTTTGAAATGCAGCTTTAAAGGAAACATGCTTTTAATTTTATAAAAAAATATGGAGTAAATTTCGAACTGCGGATTAATTATTGAAATTAAAGTACTGTTTTACGACAAATTATAAAAAACGACTGAAGTTCAGAGAGAATAACGTTGATAAACATTTTTAATACAATCATAATTAAAGATACTTTAATCACAAAGTCAAGTGATGCAATCTATATGTTAAAAATGTACTCGTAATCACCAATTAAATTAGTAATTAGTAAGACCTCTCCACCTAAATAAAAAATCTATTCTCGCGCAGCCCCTTGAAATCCGGCCGCGACATAGTCCTCTTAATTAGTCGTAATAGCATCGGATGAAACTGCTCTCTCGCCTCTCGTCGCATAAAAGAGTAATAATAATAATAAAAGTGAAAAGAAAAAAAAAAAAAAAAGAAATTTAGCGGCTCCATTTCCCCGAGTAATCACTCAAGACCCAGCTCGGAATTTCACATCGGAACAAAGGCCTAAAATAGCAGAGCGCTTGATGATGGCAGGCCTCGCCTCTTTCAATTCCCGTTTCTATGATATCTAGCGCTCCTCAGTAAGCATCCGTCAATAAGTAAAAACAAAAAAAAAGGCCGCCGGGGAGGGAGCAAGAAAAACGGTCTCGCGCTCGCTCGCGCAACTATATAACGCCCAGCCGCGCGAGTCGATCCCTCGAATAATGCAACGTATCGGCTCGCGAGCCTGCACGTACGTCAGCTTGCAGGCGCGCTTCCCTTCTCTCTCTCTCTCTCTCTGTGACGAAGGGGGTGCGAGAGATCGAAGCGCTCTAAATATAAACCCGCGTTGTTTGTCATTTTGCACATTCGACTAGCCCCCCCTCCCTCTCTCTCTCTCCCCCTCTCTCTCTATTTCTCGGGCTGCCGAGCTTTCATGCATGGCACACCCGATAAAGGCTGTCCTCTCCGACCCTGTTGGCCAAGTAGCCGAAAGCTGCTGTGCCGTGGAAAACAACGAAGAACTCCGCGCTTCATTTCGGAGGTTGTTAGCTACTTTCAAGAGGCGCGCTTATTTTTTAAGAGCGACGCTTAAAGGGGACGCCGAGCTTTCGAGCTGGAGGCTTATACATCTCTACGCTGGTTTTTATTTACTCGTTTGTGTACACAAATTTACTTTCCACGGGCTTTCTTACATTTCACGCGGGGTATCGAGGTCGCTGTTATGCTATTTTAATCTAAGCAATGCTTGCGTTCGTTTCATCAGTTACCTCCTACGTAAATCGCTGTGACAAATCGATAATTAAAGTATACAAACGGTTTGTAAATAAAGCAGGGTATACACTGCAAGTTAAACTTTACCCGGCTAGTTTTGATTCAGAGAAGATGTTGAACGAGGAACTTTCTTTTAGCAAATAGCAGTACAAAAATCTCTTCCTCGCTCCGTACACAAACTTTAAAACTTTTATATTTCCTCCACGATAAACCAGAAGGATTTCTTTTTCGCCTGCTTATTTTTAATTCTACTGTATGCAGCGAAGAAGACTCTCAAAAAAACGGTCTCACCCAGAAAAAAAACACACAACTAATTAACCCTTTGCTCTTTGAAGGCATATTTTTTTTTGAGAAAAAAGCAAGCCAGCAGGAAATCCCAGATTTTCTAAAGTCTGAAAAAATTTCTGTTCCCAGGTGAGCCTGGACTCGCGGGTGCGCGAGATCGTGAACCGGAACATGACTCGGCCGACGCCGCACACGTTCGACGAGGCGCAGCTGCAGATCTACACGCTGATGCACCGGGACTCGTACCCGCGCTTCGTCAACAGCGAGCTCTACCAGCGGGTGGCGCGCATCAGCACCGGACCGGCGAATCCCTGCAACGAATCCGGGCCCGAGGGCGCCGGCGCCAGCGCCAAGGACCCCGGCGCGCAGCCGCGCAAGTCCAAGAAGTCCATCACGTAATTCACCGAGGACTGGCTGCGGACACACACATCACCGACTAAGACATTGATATATATATATATATATATACACATCACCGCGCCGCCTCTCGAATATCGAGACTCACGGGGAGACGCGGAGGGAAGAGATGCGCGCGCGCAACTACGATTGTCGCGCTTTTCTACGAGAACTTTAATTGTATACTTTAATCGTAAACGATAAAACGAACCGTGCACCGGAGGCGGAGGCGCAGACACGAGACAAGATATATACACACATACGTAAAGCGAATATTCGCCGTGCGCAAAGAAAGTAGAGAACGCAGCCGTGAGTCGAGGCTGCCGCTTGCTACCTTTTTTTCTTAGCGCCCGTCGCGTGTGCGTGTGAGTGTGCAAATGTCGTAGAGCGCGCGCGACACCGTTTTTTCCTACATATATATATATATATTATATATAAATATAAATATGAATATTATATTAAATACCCGAGAGATACGAGGACGAGCTCGACGATGCTTATCATACGTGTATGTACGTAGACCGCGAACGGTCGCGCGTATATAATAGCGAAATCGCGAGTACGACGTGTACGAGAACTGAAGTGCGTACACGCGCGGATTGTCTCGAGAGAGTCGGCAGGGTCGTTTGACAATGTATGCACAAAGCGCAAAATAAAATAAATAAATAAATAAAAAATTATTTAAAATGGGTCTTCCAGAGCGAAGCCACACACCGGGGCCACAAGAGAGACTAAATACACACAAACACAAACGACACGGAGGCACACTTGCACGCAGACGCGCGCGCGCGCGCGCAAACCGTTTTTTCGCGGGGACATAATGTGTAACGCAAGAGCGAGGGGGTAAAGAGCTCTCGACGCGGGCTGTTAATGAAAATATAATGTACTACGACTACGCGCACGCCGAGCGGCGGAAACCGACTTGACGAAATAGAGAAAAAGTTACCGTGTGCCAGAGGGAGAGACTCGGAACTCGGCTCTTGTATTTGGGAGCTTTCCAATTGCGAGGCACGCGCTTCTATATATAACGTACGCACAGGTGACGTACGCCGTCGAATGCACGAATTTAAAGGAAAAAAACAAAAAAGGCTGCATAAAGCACAGGATTTACGATGAAAAGAAACGGACAGAACGGAGATTAAATGCTATTATCGTCCTTCCACAGGAAGGACAGACACACACCTACGGAATATACGCCCTTTTTCGACGCGCTGCGCCGAATACTGCGACGATAGACTCTGGGCTTGCTGGCACACACACACACACACACACACGTGTTTGTTTATACTATATATATATATATGCGAAGAACAATTTACGGACAAAACGGCAAGAGACAGCCGACACTTATACCTGGATGTTAACACGCTGATTCCTTTGTTTTAGAATGAGATTGATTTTATATAATTATCGAATAAATATTAGTTTCTTCAGTGATACATGACGAGTCTGCATACTTATTCATTTGTTTCTTTAACTTTTTTTTCGTTTCATTACAACACCCCCCCCCCCCCCCCCAAAAAAGAT